>JAOEHY010045492.1:0-46580 GCA_025447955.1 Psilopsiagon aurifrons
GACTAGTTTGAAGCTCACATCTCTTTGTTCTAGCCCCATCCTTCAGAGAAATGAAATCTCCCCATTTGCGGATGGAAATGCAGTTTTTGGAGAAGCCGTATAACTGGCCAGGCCTGTTTAAAGCTAAGAGAGTTTAACTCTATTGACTTTACTGCTCTGCTTTGCTGTTTAGTTGTACTTGAGTGACTTCATTAAAAAGGAGAGCAGTTACTTAATCGTACAATCCAAACCACTGGTGTCATTTGCAGTTTCCTGTTCTATTCTTACTCAGTAAGCTGAACACAAATTCTTCTCTAAACTTCTCCTTGAGTTTTCATCTGAACAGGAATCTTCTTATGCTGCAAGATTTCCTTCCTATCATTTTCACTGTTGGAAAATCATCCTTTGGAGCTTGCTGTAAATGAATTTCTAGTTTGATTCATGCCACTTTGAAATTCTCCCTGTTGCACTGCCATACTTTATTAAGAGCTAGGTTGTGCCTAAGCATACCCTTGGCAGGAGTGATTACCTTTGTTTAGTATTTGTAATACAGTAACACCAAGAGGCCCATGATGAACCCCTCACACAAGAGGCATTGTGCACAGAGCCTTCCTGAGGAGTTTAGTCTCCAAGCCAGGAGACAATTAGTGACTAAACCAAGGGGAAGCCAAACATGAAAGCAAGAGTATTGGGGTGTGTGTTTCTGCCATCCAGTCAAATGGATGCTGGTGCCTCCCAGTAAAGGTGGAATTTTAGGAGGAACTGGAGGACAGGAGTATACTCCCATTGCTGTTTCTTTTGCTCTCTTTAATCTGGGGAGTTCCCTTCATACATTAATATTTCTTAAGTGATTACTAGTACTGCCATTACATAGGCACAGCCACTGAGCCAGAGGTCAAGGTGTCAGTATCTGGCACTTTCACACACGTACATTCAAAGCTGTGACATTGCTTTTCAGGCACAAGCTTCAGTGCAAACCCTCTTTTAAGGAAATTATTTTCTGAGGAGAATTAGTGAACTTCAGTTTCTTCTGCATTTATCTTACATTCCCCTATCCTGCCAGTATAACATGAGGCACGATTCTGTTTTCTCTGTAATACATCTCTTTTTGGATCTGTTTTTTTTGCCTCCTGGGTGGGCAAGGGCACCAGGAGTAGGCTGTTGGCAGGTACATGCTGATTAGTTACCTGACAGTGAAATAACGATGGCATTTTACTTGCCTTTCCCTTGGTTTGGGTGCTATCTCACTTCTGCCAAGTCACCATTTGCATAAAAAACAAGGGATTAATCATCACTGTGTTGAATTAATCAAGAAACTAATTAAGAAACCTCAGCAGCTCTGCCAAAAATGGGCTGAAGGTTCTGAAACTGTCAATCAGGAACAGGAAGGTGCTAAACAGTTTGGTTTCATGAGCGCCCTTTCTCAGGTGGAGTGACTCTGCATGCTCAAGTGTTTGGGTATTTGTAAAGCTTAGTGATACAGAGGTGTTCTGAGAGAGGAAAATGTAATACCTGATTGGGTGTAAGGTAAGAATGTGCACCTGTAGTAGTTTCTTAAGTAAGAATATGGAAAAGTATAGAATTTTACAGACACACATAGAATTATATAGCAGCATGTTTAAATGCACGCGTTTGTGGAAACTAATGGGCAAATTCTAAGTCTGTAATGAGGTACCCCTCCTGCTCTGCTGGTATCCCCTGCTCTGAGTACCTGAGCAGCATTGTTAAAAACATCATTCCATCTTCTGTTCCATGTTGTACAATAGCTTTCCATGTGCTGCTTTATTTTTAGGAAATAACTAATGGCTCTGTATGTAACCATGCTCTGCATTTCCCCCAGCATGTGCTGCCTTTCTTTTAGCTCAGCTCCGATAATTACAGACTTACATGTAATGGTCTTAGACTGTTTCACACGCTTTCCAGGTGGCCTGGCAAAAATGATGCTCAAATCATGTGAAGATGACTTTATCTTCATATAAATATTGTGGGGAAAAAAGTTCAAGCTACACTGTAAGGTTAGGGTCTGAGAGTCCAGGATGGCCTCATTTTGATACAATTCAGGCTCCCATTCATTTTTCTGTAAGCTTGAAAAAAATCTCAGCAAACACTTTTTCCTAAGAATTTGGAAATATAATTGCTTGTTTTGTAGGTGTTTAAATGTTATCAAGAATACCCATAAATAGAAGGAGGAGAAGGGAGGGGGTATCTATTTGTAAGATGAGAAAAGGAACCACTGCCTATTGTTTGACCTGAACAGCTCCCTGATTGACTGGGAGAAGGAATATCTCCATGGGAACAGATGAATGTCTGGTTTTCATGTGGTGAAATCCCCAATCGAGCTCACAGTGGCTTCACTAACATGGCATTCTAAATTGGTTGTTTCCATGCTGTTTTTTACCTTTTGCTAAGCTAAATAAGAATACTTCTTCCAAAGTTGCTATCCATTCTAATGGAATAAAAAAATAACCATGCAGAACAAATAACAACCTAAATTCATGCTTTGGGTTGGCTTTTTATTTATTTATTTTATTTGGGGTTTTACGTACAGCAGGCAAAATTACTAAATGAGATTAAAGCATTTAGTATGGAATGGTCTTTTCAACGTGCTCCGTTTTGCAGATTTGGGTGATAGGGGAGGTATTGACATGCCTCCTCATGACAGAAGAATGCTGTTAGTTTGGTGGAATTTGGAGAACTCCTGAATCTATTGTGTCTAAGGGTTTGCTACAGCCTTTTACAACGGTCTGTTTTTCCCCCCTAACAGGAGGGAAATGTCAGTTGACTTCAGTACTGCTGAATCTAAAAATAATGTAAAAAAAAGGAGATCAGTGATAACAAAAGAACCACAGTTAATGTAACAATGAAAAAATCGCAATCCAGGTTGGATGAAGGAGTGATTCCTAAATATTAAAACCCCAGTGGTCTTATCTGGACCAGCTGCTTATAATGTCTGTGAGGAATGTGGCACATCAAGTGTGTGAACACTGCAGCTATTGTATCCTAACAGGCTGATTGAACCCTGGATAATTGGCATGTAACCTTCTCTATTAATAGTGCAGACAGATATGTGAATTAGCTGAATGCCTCAGACATATGCCATGCATTAACCAAAAGGGCTTACAATTCTCATAACAACTTGTCTAACTATTACACCAGTAATTATTCTTTAGAACTTGGTAATATTAGAGAAAAATCAATAAATAATTTGTAGTTTCAGGACAGATTATTCATAAACAGTTGCACTGTAACATAATCGCCAAGGTTGGATTGTAAGGAAGATTTGGGACGGGTAGTGTGGCACTTTGATGTTTGTAAAGGGGTCAGAATGTGATTCTCTGTCTTTGTTTTGCTCTTGTAACTTGAAGGAATCGATAGGCATGTGAAACATTTAGAATAACTTCAGGATTGCTATTCTTCCTGTTGAACAAGAGATGTACAGTCAGGGCCACTGTCTTTGGAAAGACAATACGTTATTTTCCTTCATGAAATATGATGTACAGGGTAAGTTGGACTTTTTAATTATGTGGGGTTGTTTTCATTACATTGTCGTACTGTTCTGAACTTTATATTCTTCCCCTTCAGTTGTTCATCTGGGATAAAATGGCAAAAAACACTTTTTGCTTTTTAATTAGGCTATTCTTTTGCTAAAGTGATACTGTATGATTCAACTCTGAGTGATCTCAAAAGAATGCAGTGTTACAACACATTAAGAGCAGAGAAATATCAACTACAGGCAGAGAACATTTAAATATGGGAGCCCCTAGAGCTGCATAACCTGCCTGAGAGTATGCTTGGTGTAACAAACTGCAGCAAATGCAATAATTTGACAGAGCTATGGGGCTTTTTGTTGTTTGGAACCATTTGCAAAGGACTTTTCTTTGTAAAACCTTCCTACAAATTAGTGGAAAAATAATTGGATATTTTAGGACAGAAATTCAAGTTTAGGTGTTCCAACACTTATGACTATTGTGGCGTTGTTTTGCCTAAGGAAATGGAGATGTATGCAGTCTCTTTTGCAAATGCTTTAGTCATTTAAATGCTACTCTTAGTAATTGCCATGTCAAGTTGTAATGAAATAAACACAGACATAAAAAGTATTTTAAACAGCTACAAATACTACATAAATAAAGACTCTTTCATTTCTGAGGTAGTTTTATTTATATTTGCTATATCCCACAGAGGCTGAGTTGAAAACAAGATATTTAGAAGGTGTTATAGTACTAAAGCCAGAACTCAAAGAGCTCCCTAATAAAAAGCAAGCACCTAATCTCATGTTATTCTTTGGCATTAATCTATCTTCATGCAGAAAGTAAAACTTCTTTCTTGCCCGTGTCCAATTGTCTCCCGAATGTGAGCTTCCCACAATCAGCTTACAAAGACCGCAACACTTTCTTCCACCTGCTGCACATCATTCTCTAATTACCTGGCTTCTCTCTTATGATAATTCCAGTCTCTTCTTTATGAGCTTCTCAGCCACAATATAGCAATTAGACCAAGACTCATCTTTCATGTTTAAGATGAACTTCTTTCTTTCAGGCCCCCAACTATTAAACCCCTGCATAAGCTCAGCTACTGCCAGCATTAGAGAAAGCCTTGAGTTCATGAATGTGCCCAGTAATGTGATTTGCACCAGGCAGTTGAAGTGGTTGGGATATGCATCACATCTGGACAAACTGATAATCAGATAATTGGTCTGAACCATGGTGGTTTGCTCATGCCATTTCAATGGCTGTAAAACTAACTTGGCAGTAGCACTATAGAAAGCTGAGAAGCCAGCAAGGGTGAGGGCTCAAACACACTCTTTTTTATGCATGAACTTTGCTGCTCATCTTTCCCATTTCCTGTGTTCCCAATAGAAAGACAAAAAGAGAGAAAGCTCCAACAGGCAGTGGATGGTATGACAATACAATCACCAGAAGAAGATCTGAACCAGCACCCCAGAGCTCAGCTCCTAATTTTGGCAAGAATCAGGTTTATTTCTTTGCTCTTCAGCCCTCTCCCAGTGGTGTTGCCTGCCCAACAAGCCTTGGCTTGGAGGCCCGTCTGTGGCTGTTTTACAACAAGCTAATTTCCTGTCAGCAGTAGGATGACAGCAAATCAGCATGGTGGAAGAGCTGCTGCCTTTGCAGTTTCCTTTTGGAACTCTCAGAACACATGAGAACAAAGCAAAAGAAGAAGCCCAAATTACTGCACCCTTTACTCTTGCCCCGTTTCTGAAGGTGAATTTAGAGCATCTGAATCTTTGCAAAACATGGTAGATGTAGCCCTAATGTATAATTCCAATTCAATGGTCTGCCATCTAGCTCAAAAGGCATTTTATTCTGATTTGTTGGGAAGTCAGAACAATTTGGTATTGTACTTCACTAGCCCTTGGGACCATAGTAATAATTTATATAAAGATTTTTCCTATACATCCTGGCAGGTTTGGGGGCAGTGCATGTCTAAAATGACTTTTAATTGTGCTTGCTTGAACTCACATAGGTGGAGTTTTCGTTTGTTTACTTGATATCTATTTATATTTTCCTATGTCTGAACTGGGTCATATTTAAAATGTAGATACACTAGTTTTGTGAGAAAAGCATGAAAGTGTAGAGTCATTTCTGTCCTGCCTAGATTAGGTGCATTTTAACAGTCTCTATGTACACAAAATATACAACTATATAAGCCTGGTTTTATGTGTTTCTCTGCAATGATGCAGAAAGACATACATGCTGCTTCAGATATTCTCTGGCTGTATCTATTTGTCAGGTTTCATATTTTCCTCAGTGGCAGACGTGCCACAGTCAGCAGTGAGGAAAAGACTAGTAGAAACTGGCAGATAGATGACCTTAACTGGGATCAATACAAAAAAGCTTCAGGAGCTTATGAAATAAAATACTTTGAAGTAAAATGCAAAATTGGATTTCACAAGCCATCATTACTGTTTGTCACTTTGGGGAGGGGAGAGAAGGACCTATGTGCTGTATTTAAAGTGTTCACATAGGAATGGGACTTGAATGAGCAGAGTTCAGAGCAAGCTTTAAAGATCACACTGCCCGTGAGCAAATTACTTCAAAGTTCCCTTGCTTGGGGGGGGGGGGGGAAGTCTAAGAAATAAGCTGGTAGATTTTCTGTGTCACCAATGACAGCCAGCGTGAGAAGTACACATTGAACTGAAAATTCATGTATTTTATAGCTCCAGCTTCCCCAAGATGTAGGGCTGTAATTCACAGCTCCATGTGAGTTTGAGCAGGACAACCGAGGCACTCGCACCTCCCTGTGAGCATCCATCTCCCCTTTGGATGCTGGAGGCCTCACAGCTACATGGGCATGGATTTGCCCTGCTGCTTCTTCCTTAATGCCCGATGGATCATGGGTGGCAATTAATCATGTGGGTCATCTTTCTTGAGAAGGAAACTTGCATCAGAACTTAGCATCATAAAAGGTGCCTGTATGGTCTTTTAGCCCTACAAACATCAAGTATGTAAAAATATTGTCTCGGTTTTGGCTGCTCCATTGTTGCTATTTTGGGATGAGCAGATGGATTTGGGCTATTTTCACTTGATTGTAAAATGAAAGTGCATATTACCATTCAGAGGTTTGAATGACCGGTAAGTGTTGACTTCTGAGGTGAGGGAAGGTCTGCATTTTTCACCTATACTTTCACCTGGGAGGGCTGGGTTTTCCAGGCTTTGTTAACCTGGTGGAACTCAACAGGTTGAAATTGTTGGGACTTTCTTGCCCGGTGGGTGAGAAAGTGTTAGAGGATCTGGCAACACATGGAGCTGCTCAATCAGAACTTTTTGGCCTTTATCTGGCAAAGTAGGAAAATATGTTTCTAGTTTGGTCCCTAATGCCCACCCACCATCGCATTTTTCTCTCCTGCTCCTGAGAAGGATTAGGTGAGGAGAACGGGAATCTGTCTTTGATTTAACTGTCCTTAGGCACAGTTTTATCGCTCTTTAAAGTACTGAGCAATGATATTCAGCTTTTCTAAATCCCGTGAACACCTAACCCAGGGGGGGAAAGAAGTTCAAACCTCATAAAAGTTAAAATAAACTTTGGATATCTCTCCTATTTTTGTCATTTCCTACCTTGGGTTTGCACTCATGGGGAAGGCTTGCTTTATTTCACTTGGCAACAGCTTTGTGAACTGCCGCCTTCTTGATGTTTAAAAGAGCAGAAGTGTGTGGCCCTGGGGCTGGAGCAAAACAGAACTGATGCTACTGAAAGTGCCTGCTTGGGTAATACAGATGGTTTATCCCAGGTGGAAAGAGTTATTAATGCAGATTTGGCTTCTGCATTTAATCCAGATGGTAACAGTTAATAGTGGCCACTGCAATTAACCACAGTGCAGAATAAATGTTTCAATTTGATGTTGACATAGGGGAAAAAAAAGCATAAGCTTGTGCAAGTTGTGGATCTGTCTCAATCCAGCTCAAAAGGCAGTGAGATACTGGTGACAAAGTACTTGCACATGGGAACTTGGTGAGCTAACCAAGGAGTGGGCTAGAATTTCTGTCCCGGACAATGTCTGGTGGACGCATACTACTTAGTGAGCAGGTACCACTTACGGAATAACTGACAATGCTGTGGCCCCTTCTCAGGATGGGGGAGCAGCAAGTTTTGAGCCTCTGATTTGGATTTCTCTGGGATGGGACATTGCTCAGAAGGAGGGCTGGACCCACATGTCAAGTCAGTATCAGGACACACGTAAAGTGGTAGCATCCAGTTAGTTTATTGGACAGGAGCTACTTCATATTCAATTTCCTCCTAAAAAGGATAAACCACAAAAATGAGAGATAATCAAGACCCTGTATTTATAACTTAGTATCAAAATAAAAAGAGATACCAGGAATTCTCACTATTAGCTTCTTAGAGTAGAAATCCCAATGTTCATGGAGATTAAGAAAGGTATTGATTTGTCACGGGCCATAAGGTTTCCTGTGTGCCTGACTTTTTCTTTAATTCCCCTGGGTTTGACAACATTGACTTAATCTATTTAAGGATGTATGATGAAGGATAAAACATCACCATCTGCTAATGTAAACATTATAACTTACAAAAAAAACCCCATCAACTTAAGATAACGGGAAAGAGAATGAAATCTTCATGTACCTGTTTAACATGGTGAAAGAAAAAATAATTCAGAGTTCTTTCAGAGAATACACAGAATTAGCTGAGGAAGATCAATGGATAGAGAGCAACCCTTCCAATTACAAACAGATTTTGGTTTTATGATGAAGTGATACAACCTGGTAAGCAGCAGGATGTAGTGTAGTTAAAATAAGTGTTTCGGTTAAGATGTCTTTGTCAGTAACTCTGTATTCCACATACTGTCACAGACACAGACAGACACACAAGAGCTGTACGCACAGACACAATGACTCATAGAGCAGTTTGTGTCTTCCTCCACACAGACAATGTACCAGTAGCAGTATTCTGCAGAATGACAGAAAAGTGAATCACTAAACAGCTTGGTTTCATCGGATAAAAGATTCTGAACCTTTGGACTTATTGCTTGGTCTGGTGCAGCTTGAAAATGGACTCCTTTGATTTATTTAGTGTAGCACGATTCCTGCAAATCCCAATAAACACTGTATTCCCTCAGTCACTGTTGGTACTACTGCAATGGCTTAGTAACATTTAACGCAGATTGCTGCAACCATATACGAATATGCTTCTGCAGCTGAAATTGCTATACTGGAATATATGCATCTTTCACAGCTTTTCAGTGGCTTAGCTTGAGCCCACCTAAAGTGGTAGTTTGAGATAAGACCCTGCCCTGTCTCCAACTGGACATAAGCATGGACATACATCCTTCCATCTGTGGGGCAATAATGTTCTGTCAAAGCCACCCCACTCAGAGCTGATGTTGCTGAGGTACCTTTACACTTTCTCCTCTGCCTTGCTGGGAGGGGGGAACCTTCTACAGTGGGCAGTGAGAATAAGCCTGAGGCAGTAATTTCTTAAACTGCTACAGCTATATCTGCCTTGAACATCAGCCCACAGCCTATGTCTATATTGCAGTTGAAGGCATGATTGCAGGCTGTGTTGACATATCTAACCCTCACTTAAATTAGCTAATTTAGGCACTGATAACTGTAAAGATCTGAGAGCTCTGAAACATGGACTCCAGGCACTTGTACAGCCTGAGCTTGAAGCAGCACTGCTACAGCTACTTGTTATCAGTTACCTTGATTTCCCATAGTCTTGCATAGACTAAAATATGCAGCAAGTAAAGTGCAATTTAACATTACACTTAAGCTAGACTAGTGTCTAAGTGGCGTGAGAAAGAGTATTCTGTTAGACTGGTCTAACTGCTGCATCAGACTGCATATTTGGTTTAAATGTCCTCAGTTTTGTAAACCCAGCATCATTTACACTTTCTGAAACTTGCTTTCACAACTGAATGTGCAAACAAAGCTATGTTGTTCAAATGTAATGCTTCTAAAAGCCTACTTATGGCTTTCATGGTCCAGCTAATTTAGATCCTGTTCAGAAAGCTGTTTTGTGTAGCCACTGAGTAGCAGGTAGGAATTGTTTACACTGATAACCATGATTAACACTGTACTCTTTGCTATGAATAAGTGTGTGTGAAGGTTGACCCATGCTGAGTTTATTAGGCATGTAGTGAAAGAGCACAGTCCCTGTTAAACCTCTGATTTTTGAGGCTATTGTATTTAATAAAAGAAAATGTTTTTGTCAGAAGATGTATTGCAACATATTCCTTTTAGGTCTCCAGTGTAATGATTATTCTATTTTTTCACCATCTCTCAGTTTACACAGGGCACAGCCTGAAAATCATTGAGGCCAATGGGAGTTCTTCTTTTGATTTCAGTGAATGTGGATCAGGCATACGGCAAGCTGCACAGGAGATCCTGGGAAAGGGCAGTGTATCCAAATGAGAGGTTTGTTAATGTAATGTAGACATAAAGCCCAGATTTAAGCGGTTCACTAGCAGAAGCCTGTGGTGCAACTGCAGGAATTCTTGATACCTTTACTTCCTGCACCTCTTAAACACACAGCGAAGAGGGAGGGAAATTGTTCATGTTAATTAACTGGTTAAAGTAAGACTGAAGAAATGTAACATCGTCAGGGTTCAGCAGTTATTGAATAGTGCATAGACCTCATGCTGACTCCATGTAAAGAAATTAATTTCAACTGCAGAAAATTTCTATCCTCTAATTCAGCATAGCCTGGGTCCTACTTTTATACAAGGGAATGGTTAGTAACATTGCAGGAGATTCTCAAGGCATAGCTTGGTGATATGTTTGCTTCAGGGAGGAAATTTGCTTTAAAGGATAATTTGGGTGATCTTGGTTACAACACAATCTTATAGACATTTTCATCTATACAACATTAGTGGTGCAGTCTGGTTATGGCAGGGGAGGAGGTGGGAAGTGGCATCTTACCAATGCCACTGCTTAAGATAACATACAGTGTGACCCTCTGTATCGAATACACCTATACAGAAGTATCATTTAACATGGGCAAGTCTGAGGTTTTGTTTGGTGTGGTTTTGTCTGGGTTTCTTTTATTTGGACAGAAAGAGAATTTTAGCAGAACATTGTGTTACACCAGGTAAATATGAACATAATGTAGTGTAAGAACAAGAGCAACCCTTCCACTGCGCTTTGAAGGAAAAATAACTGTATGGGTGATTCAATATCTACGAAGTTGAAGATCTGGTGATAGGCGGGTACATGGAAACAAGGAAAGTGGGATTGAGCACACGTGGGCATGATTCCTTGGAGTAAAAGTCACAGCAAAAGAGGAAAAAACCACTGACATGGAATTCATAAAGTCACACAATAAAACTACATTTGCAATTCGGAACAGGCTGTCGGCTGGTATAATTCAGTCCTCTGTGGGCTGTGAGAGAGCAGCGCTACCAGATGAGTGTGTTTCTCGCACAGTATATAAAGGGTGCTTTACCCAAATGTTTTTTTAATCAGTCCATTTTTAAACAATGTAAGCTGACAGCATCCCTTTAATATGCATCGCCAAGGCTTTCTGAATTGTGAGTAGAAAGGATGAGGAGATTTCCCTGAATTTAGGAGCATGGTCTGGAATTTCATAGGTGGAGAGAAAAGGCTGCTTCGCTTTGAAGTTTTCTGCTTTATATGCTAAACAGTGCTGTTGACTGATTTACTGCAATTTTGCATTCAGGGGGCGGGGATAAAGGAAAGCAGTGACTTTTTGTTGAGTGTGATGAGGAATTATTGACAGATAGGGATACAAGTTCCACTTGCTTGCAAATTTGCGTTCAAACACAACAAGTTAACACAAGTAAGGGCTTGTAACAGTGCAATGCAATGTTTAGTAAAGACCTGCCACATCTGGCAAACTTAAAAGATTACCTGGCTTTCCACAGGGCTTAGGAAAGGCTGTGCTAGTAAGGGAAATGCATAGTTTGCATTCAGCATAAACATAGTTTTTATTTGACTGGAAATGCTTAGTGTACCACACTCTTTCACTGGTATTAGAAAAGCTCTTTTACGCTATCTTTCTACCGAATGTTTAAGATTCCTGGAATAAGTTGTTTCTATTAGAACATTTAAGCAGCCTGATTATGCGTCAGTGGCAGGGACGCATCCTCAATAATAAATTCATATGCATGTGGTGAAATGAACTGCAGCATGCATAGAGTTCCAAGAGCAAAAACCTTTATAACAAAGAAATTCCTACTGAGAAGATACCTACTAGACTGTGTTCTAAACACTTAGGTTAGAAATTATGTCTTCTCAGTTTTCAGGAATAAATGTCAGGCGGAATGTGGAAATACTACAGCAGGTTGTACGATCTCATGTCAGCGTGTGCAATTTTAAGCACGATAAAAAAAGCTATGATACAAAGCTATGAGCAAGAATTCAATAGAGGTTTTGTTTTAATGTCTCTGAATGGAAACTGTCTCCTCTAGGAGAACACTTCTTCCTCGATAGCGTATCATTAGTTACTTCTTTACATGCTATGGAAAGATATTTCTTTGAATCTTTATGTGTGGAAAGAGGCAGAAAATAGACTGCTAAATATAGCATAAGCATCTGAAGGCACAAACACAGTGCATACTCGTATGCAAAATGGGTAACAAAGGGAAATACGCCTTATTGCATCAAAATATTGTGCTTTGTTAGTGTGTGTTTATGTTCTGTAATGACACTTATATTAGGAAAGATATGGTTCCTCCTCCTTTGGCAGTTACCAATATGACAAATTTCATTAACTTAATTCCCAAAAGTGGCATTTGCTCATGTATAATCTTGCTTAACTGAACCCTTCTGTGCCTTAGTTCCCTGTCTATCAATTATACTTGTTGAATTCTCAAGCATATTGTTAAGTCATTTATATGTTTTTAAAGCACTTGGATATCTCATAAAAATGATTGCATGAAAGTGCATTTATATTAGTGCACCTTAATAAAAACGGATCATGCCAGGCACAGTTCAACTCTTTTTTTTCATGTCCCACCATGCAAATCTTCCTGTGTAGCTTGAAGTTTAACTTTCAAAGCTTGGCTGAGTTTATTCAACTGATTACTATCTAATCCACCCACCCATCATCCCACACTCCCTCAAAAAAAAAAAAGTTAAAATACTGCCCAGAGTGATATTTTTATTTTTAAACTTGAATGTCTAAGCATTCCTCACAGATGTGAGAAAACTCAAGCCTTAATCATTACAGTAAACCCATGCTATCATTAGTCAGAACAGAGTCCTCAGCAAAAGTCTAGATTCTCATGAATAAATTGGCTGGTATCTCCCAGTCAGCACTGCAGAAAGCCACATTTGAATACCTGGCAGTCCTACATCAGGAAATAGTGCATGTCTCCATGATGCATGGCTGGCTGATCCCTCTGGGAAACAGGAGTCACCATCCTCTCCTCCTGCTCCAGCTCCGGCTGTTGCAGCACACTGGGTCATTTCCTAACTTTCCAAAATGAAAGCAGGTATTGCATCCAAGCGAAGCCCATTTGCACATATGCCTGTGCTCAGGCAAATGTTTGTGGATTAAAATAATAGACACAGTCAGTCTTTGTGATCCGGCCCATGCTGAAGCATGGAGCAGAGGTGCACTGGAGACAGAGGAGTCATAGGGGGTGCAAGATGGATGTGCCATTTCTTGGTCCACTCTGTATGGCCAGGTGACCCTCCTGGCTCTATTCTTCCTTTTACTGTCATTGTCAGCTTCTTAATCTCAGGATAAAAACATTTGGCTCTTGTTTGACTCATACGTGTCAAAGACCATGTCCATTTGGGAATTTGCTTGCTCACCCAATACTGAAGGGGATTCACAAAAGAGATTTCTTTCTGCTTAAAATGTCTGGTCTAGCTTGTTGAAACCCCCGTTTTACCGAAAAGCAGCTTTGCTGGCAGTGGAGGAAAGGACTGACTTTATCCCTGACGGAGATCGCACTGGAATCTGTTGGAGGTTTGGCTGTACGTGCTTTCTTCCTGGTTTCTGCTGTGTGGTACTGTATTCACATCAAGCTGTTTTGTAGGAAATATTTTATTACATTGAACTGTTTAACTCCCCAGGCTGGTGTAAACAAGTATAACCTGTTGGTGCTCGGTCAAGCCATGAATATTTATGCCTGCAGAGTATTTCCTCCATTATTTTTAATCTAACTATATTAATAATTCTAATTAAATATCAGTACTTGACACTATATAGCAAGTCTGACCAATTGCCTTTGCAAAGATATAGACTTGGTTTCTGTCAAGGTCAGGTGCTGCACTGATATAAAGACTACTACTGCGTGATGTTTACAGTGTTATAATTGTATCTTTCTTTGGTACAATCCGAACAATGTTGTGCCCAGCACAGACCTGCATTATAAGGGTAAGCCATGGCAGCTGGTCAGCAATAAGGAAATAGGCAACTTGGGCAACTCAAGACATAATCACTTGCAAGGTGATGATGGGGGGTTCAGGAGACAATTAAGGGCTCCTGAGCATTCTCACATCTCCTGAATATTGTGGGGTTTGAGATCCAAAGACTCCTCTGGGGTTTAGTGTGAGGAAAGAATGATTCCCAGAAAGATCAACCCGCAAGGAATTCTTTAGGGCAGCACTCAGTGGAAAATCCTACTCACAAAGCCACAGCAAGTACTACTAAGACAAAACACCTATTTTCATGTGCAGACGCATCTGTTAGGTGAGACCATCTTTGGGTCCATAAAAGTCTGATCTATTTTATATGAAAAAGACTCATTTGCACAGGTTGAGGAGAAGGAAGTCTCTTTCAAATGACCAATACTTTTTGATTTGTAATAACATTAACTAGGTTATCATTAGTCTTCAGATATTGCACACATGGGTGTATCAAAAGATTAATCACATCTGATTATATACAATTTCAGGATCAGTTCCAATAAACCCAATTATAGTGTTTCATGACTAATAAGGCATCCCTGAACTCAATGTACCCATCTTAGGATATGGACTTAGTTGGTGCTGAGCACCTCTGGTAAGATAGGGAACAGCCTCTGTTAAGTCCTAAAGTCTGAGAAAATCAGGCCTCCCATGAGTTAATTATGGGGGATTAATGACATCTATGGAAAATAACAGATGCGGCTAAACAATAAGTTTACAATCAGGAATATAACCAATCAATACAAAGCTGTGTTTTGCAGGCGATTATGCACCAAATATGGCAGGAAGATTAAAAAAACCCAAAACTCTTCATACTTACAAAGATATTTGAGGTACTGGACTATGCAGAACATCCAACTATGAAAACAGTGTGCTAGAACTGCTGAGAGAACTTCTTGTTATACAAGGTTATACAAGGTTGTTGTTATACAACAAAATGAAGCTCAGGTAACAGAACTGCCTTAAATAGTTACTTTGTTGGCAAAGCATAATTTAAAGTCCATTTTAAATATGTATACCAGAATGATTAATCTAAGCTGGAAAGGATGTGAAAAAATAAACAGTATGATAAGTAGATATGATATCAGGAGCTGGCTGTGCTTAAAATTTCTCTTGATTATTGCTGCTAATGCTTGAGACAGACAGGAACTGCAAATAAATAAATATGTTCTGTTAATATTTGCTGAAATTTTTGAACTCATTCCCTCTGGCTCTACTTGTATCTCTTTTGCTCTCTGAGAACATGTGTGCAATTGAGTCAGGGAACAAATGTTTGGAGAAGAAGTTCAAAGTTTCTGAAGCTGCACGCATCAGTATTTGTGTCAGAGAGATCTGTGCACTTTAACCCCAACTCAGAAAACCCATTCCTGTTCAGGATAGCACTAGCAGATCAGGTAGAAGAACCCTGTCTGTGCCAAAGCCAAAGGGTATTTGGATGGAGACAGGACTTCTCCCAGAGGCCTAAAGCTGTTGTGTGTACTTGGGAGTTTAATTTTCCCTGAAGTCTAGACAAGTCCATGGAACCAGTCCCTTTGGATTTTAATGGACTTTGGATGAAGCCTCCAGGCAGCAAACAGAAAAGGTTTTATGTGTCTTGTTTTCAGTACTGCAAACTCAAGGACTCAAAATTTTTAAGTCAGACCCTGCAGAATTGTGACAAATTATGCTTAAAATTACAATTTTTGGATTTTTTTCATTGTCTTTTTGTATCTTGAACCTATGTGGTTCCTGTTTTCCAGCTGTCTTGCTATGAGGGCTAGACTTGCTTTATATTATACAGGCAAACTGAAAGTCTCAAGTGATCACCTGGCTCCTGGAGCATGAGGCTTACCAAAGTCACTGCCACAGTGCTTTAAATAAAATGGGGGTGATTGAGCAAAACAACTGCCAACTTTCTTTCAAATATCAAATGCTGCAGATTGTGATCATTTGGCAAAAATCTTCTTTTATTGGTGCGAGTTTTCCAAAGCACTTTAGTAAATCACATTCAACTAGCACATGAAAACATTGCAGGAACACTCCAGATGAATATTTTGCCAAGAAACAAAGAATTTAATATGAATTTATTTTCATACTTAAGGACATTTTCTGCTCTGCAGCAGGGAAGTGTGATGTGAAAGTTCCTAAATAAGTGTCCATAGTGCTCCAACATGCAGACTAGTAAATTCTCTACATTTAATGCCACCTTAGCTTTGCTATTTACTTGGACTAGCTGAAATATATATCCACGACCGTTTCACATCTGAGCTCAGTACCAGCATGTGCCAACCTGTAAGACTCTCTTTTTGTTGCAGGTTTGCCTTTAGAATAGGACACTAGTAGCTATAATAAAGGGCAAAATCTGGCTTTGTATTGGTAGACTCTATGGCCATCAGAGCAATATCACCTCCCTTTATACAACTTTATCTGACATGCAACAATCATATGGGATTTTGTGTCTATTTTTGCCCTCAGAACTCCTGATCTGAAGGATGTGATAATGTTTTTTTCTAGAAGCCTGATTAAGGAGGCACAAGAACGCCCACTTCACCCACAGCCTGCATCGTTTCCTTCCTATGCCTCGAGCTTCAAGAGTGTCCATATCATCTGCAGCCACCCAAGTTCAAGCTGGCCATGGTTTTCATCTGCTTCTGTTTTAGAGAACAACCATGGAATGGTCTGCATGTTAGAACTGGATTAGATGAAGCACATCCACGGGAGAAACTGGAGCATCTTCAGGTCGATGTTAAGTGCGGATCCAGAGGAGATAGCTGGAAACTTGGAACAGCCTTGAGCATATCCTTGCTGATTCAGGAGGACCAATTAAAAAATCCTTCCAGTCAAACAGAAGCATGCTACATTGCATTCAGAAGGTCATCATGTTCCATGATTTAGCTGTTTTCTTATAAACTAGACTCAGACTTTAGGTATGTTCCAAGAGGCCAAAACTGTAATTCTGGCCTGTGAGAATAAACTGTATTGCTACAAGTAAGTCCAATACCATAACTGAAAAACAATGGATCAGCCGTTAGGCCATTCACCTATTTGTTAAAAACATTAATTAAATGTTTTCCTCGGGAGCAGAAGAGAAAAAAAAGGCAAACAAACAAAAAACATTGCACAGTTTCAGTGAGTGTTGGAGCTATTGTGGCCTTTGATTTATGAGTTTTAGCAGGTCCTGGAACAATACCAAAAGGAAAACTGGCAGAAGCCTGCTGTTACAGCATTGGAATACTATAGTGTTATGAAGTTTTATTTCAGAGGATTTAGTTGTGTATTTTGTGGCTTTATGACACCAATGGTTGCATTATTTGCAATTTGCAGACTCACAAACTGTAAAATATAAAATATAGTGTGCTTACATCTTAGAACTAAAAACATTTTCACAAAAAAACCTAAGCAGATTGGAAATAATACAGAAATCTGTTCATTTGACTAGAAGAATCTGAACAGAAACTGGGCACGATTTCAAAGTCAAAATACAATACAAAACTTATTTGGGTTTGCAGTGCTGCAAAGATGCAACCAGTTGTCATTTATTCCCTGATCATTAAATCAGAGCAGATTGGTATTACTTAAGTGGCAAGATTAAATCAGTGTTCCTCTCCTGTGGTCCATTTTCTGTTTATTGTTCTTATCTTCTGTACAAGTGGATAAGGGGGAAAAAAACAGAGGCAGAACATAAGCAATTACAAGGTCCAAATGCTCTTGCTTGCCAGCATTAAGCTAGATCTGTTCTACATGAAAAGATACACTGAATGAGAGAAAACTAGATTTTTCTTCATATGAATCATGCTATTTAGTTCCAATAAAATTCCCATGGAAACTTTGGAGCAATCCAGCACATCTTCCACTATTCGTTAAAGGGAAATGTTGCGGTTTCAGATTTGCCTTGGGTTCTTATCATGCCATCACACTCTTTAGCAGTACAGCTCCAATAAATACAGGTCCTGTGGTCCACTCTCCCAGGCATGAAAACAATCCAAAGTGATGCAGTTCTTGGTGTATCAGTAGCTGGCTCCCTCCTGAAAGAATAACAGGAACACTAGATGCAGAAGCTAAACAGATGATAATAAAACTACTGGCTACATAAATCCTTCTAGGTTCAAATATTACTTCCCAGATTCTCAGAATCTACCTATATCCTAAAGATCCTACTTTTTGTTTTGTTTTTAATTAGCATATTTTTTGACTTTGATGGAATCAAGTCTGCCCCACATGCAGCTTTCATATCAGCAGAAGCGTAACTGCCTATGGGTTTGATTTGCCTCTTGTGCTATAAGCTCCCATGGGTAACTGCACTGGAGTAAAGGCACTCTGCACTGGTCCTGTACTGTGATTCTCCTTTCTGCTGAGCTATTATAAGTTGAAGCAAGGCTGTGTTGTTACTATATAAGTTTTTGCTGCTGCAACTGCTGACTTTTGCTAACAGGGCTGCTCTAGTTAATGACTCATCAGTGACATAACCATGCTGGTAGAGGACAGCAAGATGGATGCAGTTTCTTCTAGTCACCCAGGCCTTTGTCTAAATATGACTTGCATTTTTGTCCCAGTAAGTTTTAGCAACAAACCCAGAACATTTCACTAGCAGCCCTTGCCCAAGCAGGGCTGGGTCTCCTGCCATGAAGCTGGGGGCTGGGTCAAGCATTTGGATTAATTTTGATATACTGGGAAAAAAAAAAAAAAAAAGAGAAATTCCAGAGATTTTCTGACTGATTCTGTTTCTGTAACAGGGTGGTAGTAAAAATGCTGTTAAACTCTGAGCTACATGGAGAGAAATACCAGTCACCAAGCAACTAACTTAGGAAGAAGGATGAATGTTAATAGGAAAACAAGGACATCAGTAAAGCCAAACAAAGCAAAAGCATAGTTCTAGTTGTTTAAAAATAAATCGCTGTAAAACAAATTCCAAAACAAACATTTTCCACTTAAAAAAATCCAAACCAACACATCAGCATTCTAGTAATTCCTGCCACTGAATGTTTGACTCTTACACAGCAGAGTTTAGGAGGAAATATTTGAGCTACATAAATAAAAGGCATCCAAGAATCTTTGTTTTCCTCTGAAATGCAAGGCCAATAACTTATCTCTTATTAACAAGTTCATCTTTTGTTTCCCCAAGGTGCTTTTTCTCCTTTCTTTCTTCTTCTTTTTTTTATGTGTGCTCTTGGCAAAATTGCTTGGAACAAAAAGAAAGCAGCTTCCCCTCCTGTTGTTTTGCTGCCTTTGCAAGCATTTATTTTCATGGAGACAAAGCTGGGTTTCCTCTGTGGCAGTGTTTTGTTGCATGAAATGTCCCAACATTCCTATGAATGGAGGCTTCTAAAGACAGGCTGTTCTGTTTTGAACTTGTTATGACAAAAATAGCTAAAAAAAAAAAGAGGGAGAAAAAGCCAGCTTGTCAAATTAGGAATTACATGAGGTCAGCAAATTTGGGAACAACCGCAACTGGAGGACAGAGAGAGAGAGAGAGACCTAATTACGACTTGGGGGGAGGGAGAAAGGGTGGACCTTTCTGAAGCCGCTTTTGATCTCTAAGCACGATGGGGCACTCAGAACGAGTCTCCCACTAATTTTGGTGCAAACGATCGGGTCTTAATATGCCTAAAAATAGCATTAATGCTGGCCAACATTCCAGCCTGCCCTCTGCACACCATATGATTACTTCTGCCAGATGCATAAACTATTTGAATTGCAAGGTTTAGCAGTGCCCTAAAATCCTGTGTCGCTTTCTAACTTTCTCTGGTTTTATATAGGACTTACCACTGTGACATCAAAAGCTAACTTCTGCAAAAGTCTGGCTCTAAGAAACCTCTGGAAAGGGAACTCGTCCCATTTTGGATAAGTTTGGCATCACAGCACAATAATTTTGCCACTTGGACCTTTGTCCAGCCTCAGACGTCATCAGGCTGTCATCAGGCACAGGGGCTTCTTTCAGCTTGGTACTTGAATAAAGACAAGCTGTAAAATTCACATCCAGACCCAGAAGTGATTTTGATTTGGGCTGAAGTCTAATACTATTTGTATATGTAATTATAGAAAGCAGTATATAGTCTAGTGTAGTCTAGGAGACTGCAGATACAGCAGAAAGCCAGAACTCCTGTATTCTGGTCTTAACTCAGTGACTCAGTTTGCTTACCTTGTACAGCATAGATAAAAATCATGCTGACAGGCAGTGGCACAAGCAGGCACCCAGCTCGGCCCTGGCAGAGGCCAGGGGAAGTGCTCCCTCCTCCCATCAATTCTGCATTGCTTGATGAATTCCTGGATATTGTTTTTACAAGCCCTATCATCTGTGAGAGTCCCATGATGAGGTCTAAAATTGTTCACTCCTAATTAAAACAAAACAAAAGTGATTTGCATTTGTTATTTCAGAGGAAAGTTAAACTCAAGAGTTCCAATATTTGCCAAACGTCTTAAAAACAAATGAATAATGGTGGTATTTTCTAAGAAACTTATGATTCCTCGGGCAGCTGGGATGTGAGTGTAAAGGGTGTCCTGACTTCTGAACACTTGGGAATGGCATTCCCAATTGTTTCGACCAATATAGATATATCACATTAAAGCATATGGCAGGAGTTTTAGTCCTCTGCTTCAGCTCCCAGAGGCTGCATCACAAAAGAGTGCTGTTCTTGCTTCTTTCCTTTGGTCACATGCAGATGCAGAATCCAAATCACCATCTAGAAATTTACCAACTATTTATTCAAACCAAATTCAACCAACTAATTGTTTCCAAGCTTTTCCCTTCACTATTCATTACTTAGTATGTACAATCAGCCCCTGAGGATCTAGGTCATATGACATGTCTTCTTTTTGGCATGAATAATTAGAGTGTGAAAGTATAATAGTAAATACTAAATTTACTTGGCAGCAGTCATTATAGACACAACCATTCTCTCTCCCCATCCCCTAATATTTCTGCTAATAACAACTCATTCATGCCAGAGCTCACAAACAGCAAATGAAATGGGGCACAACACAGAATGTAAAAAGCAAATGTCCTTTGCCAGTGTTTGCAAATCCTACATTGTAGACTGCACTAGCTCTGTTAGCCATGTGTAATAACTGGGGACATGAGGTGACAGATATCTCACCAGTGTTTATAGTAGGACATAAGTCAACTATAATAAATGTGGCATCTTTGAAGTATTACGTCTGGAAGTGGCTAGCATAGTTTCACATACATTTTAAGTCTTGTAGCTAAAATAACAACCATCCTGACACTGCCTCTGCCTAGGGAGTTAAAAGTCCAATGTTCTGATTTGTTAATTTTTAACCGGGGTATGTAAAAATGTTCTGATTTTTTTTTAAATGAGGATGTAAAATTAGCAAACCCTTCCCCTTCTTCATTTCTATGCTTGGATGTAAAACACACAGTTAAGCACCACTTGAACAATACAGTAATAACTAAACCAGATAACCTATCTGGGTTTAATCCAGCCTTAACAAAGACAGCAGTTCAAGTTGAAACCGAAAGCCAATATTTAATACATGAACTGGTAAAGACAGCATTCGTTGTAACTTTAACAGAATAACAAAAGTTTAACAGTTGTGTGGGGTTTGTTTGTGAATGTTAACCTTCTATTTGTTGCAAACAGAAACGAAACACTTTCAAACACCAGCTGAAGAAGCTTACAAATTAAATTACATGAACGTGTCTAATCTGGGAAGAAGGAAGTTCTGCCTCAGATACATATGTTTCATGCAACAGAGCTGTTTACTTTATTTGTAAACCCTTCAAAATACTGTCCAAAGTTCATTCTTTGTTCAAGATAAGAATGCAACTGCACTGCCTGAAATGCAATGTAAGTAATACAGTTAGGATTCACTGAGAAAGACAATTTGGAATTAAGAAAAAGCAATTTAAACAATCTTAATGCCCCTCCTCCCTCCCCTCCTTCTTAATGACTCTTGTCCCCTTAAGAAATCTTTGAAGTAAGCCAAAAAGCACGAACAAGTCTGTTTAAAGGTCATGTGTATCTCTGCTCTGTTTCCCCTTGGTGCAATATGCCTTTCATAATCCCAGGAGCACACACTGCTGTTCTTCATTTTCACCGAAGTTTCATTTTTAGGGAAGACACAGCAATGTCCAAACTTTGTATACAACCTTTGAGATGTATTTAATAATGATAATTATACTTTTGCTCAGATTTTCAAAAGCAAAGCCTATCAGTGGAAGTTCAATGGAGATTTATTTGCAAGCACAAGGCGTACTTATAAAGAAATAAAATAAGGGAAATAGGAATGCATATTGAATATAGGCACGCCTTCTGCAAAGATAAATGATTTAGTAATGAATAGATTCTTCAGGCCATAAAAAATCCATTTATTTTCTTTTGAATTTCAACCAGAGGTCTTGCACTTTCCCACTCAGTTATAATCAGTTAAAATTAGAATACAGAGAATGAAACCAGTATACAGGCAGACCAGACAACAACAATATAATGTGTAATAATAGAAGTTAAATTAAGAGACATTTTAAAAGAGGCAGCATTTCCACAGAAAGATACTCAGTTATCACCATTTGCCGTGGAATAAAGATGTGATCTAAACCACACACTGCTTTTACAAATTATCTGCCTCATAACAACACGCTGCCAGATTTTAGTCAACTCATTAAAATGAAGGATCCACTTGACCTCTGCAGTAATTGTGGAAATGAACCAGAAATATGATTAGTCCCTTAACTTCAAGAGTTGTTCCACATTAAGCTTGCCTTATGAAGGACCTGATCTTGCAGCAGAGTGAATGCACTGAATGGTGGCTTCTGCTTCATTCTTGTTTTAGCTGCCTCATCCCTCATTTTCAGAAGGGATGGACACATCAGAAGGGTAAATGTGGGAGCTTGTCCAGGTTGTACCTGCACAACAGGGACTTCTGGCCATAGGACCAGCGACTTGCTGATGGCCAGGTGGCTGCTCAAAGGCAGAGTCCCTGGGCACGTCCCTGGGGACAGTTCTGTGGCACCAAAGCTGAACTCAGCCCGGGCAAGCAAAATGGCCTTGTTAGGACTGAAATGGTTTTGACTCAGTGGATGGACTGAAAATATGCTAAGCAGTGGCCAGCTACTGTGTAGCACAATTTCCCCTTCCCACTTTCATTTCTGTGGTTCCCGGGCTCTGGCCGATTGAAAGATCTTTGTTTTTCTCCTAAATACACACTGGAAGCAGGTCCAGTGTTGCTACCTTTGGGTCTACAGGGCCTTTTACTATTGAAAAGGTTCCACTGAGGTCAACAGCCAGAGACATTTGCACGATTAAGGCCATACTGAACCAAGGGAGAGAGACTGGAGAAACAAAAGAACTGGCTGGTTTGTTTTTGTGTTACCTGTAGCCTTCATATTTTGACATTAATGAGGGTAAATGTGTCAGGAGTTGGGTAAATATGTTGAAATTATGTGGATGATTAGAGAATGGTGAGACGGGAGCCATTCCCAACACTGCTGCTGTTTCTCCTTGATACAAACAGATAAAATAACATTGCCTTCAGGTCTAGTCAGACCTTACCACCTCTCGTCTGCTCTGACTACAGAATTTACCAAGCTATTTTCAGTAGAAAAGACATTTTGCCTTAAAACACCTTTCTGAACACGAGGGTGGCTCAGGAAAAGAGATGTTCCTGTGGTCGGGCACACATCTGGGAGCAATGGCTGGATCTGCCAGTCCAGACTGAGTCTTCCTCACTCACCTTCAGGCTCAGAGCTTACAGTGAAGCCAAGCGAAGGCACTCTTGGCTGTCAACACCAGATTGATAATTCCAGTGTTTTATAATGAACACAATTCAGGCAAAAAGAACTGGGGTTTATTCTTCAAAGTGCTTTCTAACTTAATGCCTAGAAAAGTTATGAATAGTTGGGTGGTGTTTTGAAAACATAGGTTTTTGCATTTTTGTCTGTGCAGATTAATAACTGGAAAAGTCTGTATCCCCATCAGCTACTCTGAAACACTGAGGTATCTGGATCCCATTTTCCCAATGATAATCCATATAGTATAGAAATTAGAATAGAAACAGAAATGGAAAGGAATAGAAATTCAGTTGAATAAAGGCTAAATAAAATCTTTAGTCCTGATTTTTATCCCATTATTGTTTCCTCTTTCCTCTTGCTGTTCATTAGAGCTGTAGGCAAGCTTCATACCCAAACAGATAATGCATTGGGCACACATCTGGAAGCTGAGTGCTGCAGGAGGCATCCTGCTTGTTTATTACAGCTGTGCTTGAAAAACACATTCAAGCCAAAAAGATCTCAGGGTTTGATCCATACTTATTATCTACAATTTGACCCATGGAATTTCTGCATATCCTGAAGCCCAAGAATTTTAATCTAACAGTTTACATGTCTAAAGGCAAGAGCTTTTGGTTACACACTGTAGCTGCTCAGTAGATGACTATAAATCTAAGCAAATTGCTGAAGACTGAAACTCCAGAAGGCAGGAGGAATGATGCAAACAGAAGGTCCTGTTCTGACTCAGTCACTTACCAACTTGTGTTACATTTTTATTGCAGGTCAAAAGTCGACAGAGTATGCAAATTTAAAAGAAAAAAAAAAAAAAAGGTTCTTGTTTTGGAAAAAATGCACCATTTTAGTATTTATAATTACACACTGTGGGGCTTTTATGCTCAGCCTCATTTATCTTGGATTTTTGCATAATTTGAACTAAAAGTGGTGATGTATGTAGAGCTCATTTATTCAAATCATACAGGGTTAGTGTTTTCCCTCTCTTGAATGCATGGTGTGCATTTTGGGACAAGTGCCAGCTCCAAGGAAGGAGGAGAAGTATAAAAAGAAGAGACTGGAAAAAAAGACTACAGAGATTCTTGTTCCACTTTTAAAATGGCTTCCAACCCCTCGTAAAATCAGATGTGTAAGTTAAGTCCTCTTCCCTTTCTAAGACAAATATATTCTCTGCAGATCTCAATAAATCCAGCTGACATTTGCAGTATTACTCATGCCATCTAAGGTGTACAGAAAATTGCTGTTCTCACCTGTGTATAAATTACTGAAGGCAGCTTTTCTGCATTTCCAGACACACAAGTCTTCCCTTTTCACTTGCATTCTTTAAAATGACATGTGTCAAATGCATTAGCTTAAGGATTGACTTACCTTGGCTGTGTGCATGATGCTACAGATTTTACTGTGAGGATTACTCACTGGGCATCCTGTTGTAAATAATGTTGTGAATAGATCTTATCATCCATCACAATCCAGGCAAAACATGTTTACAGTGTGGTTATCCAGTAAATGGAGTGTTTTGCATTCAGGTTTGCAGTATACTAATGAACACTTAACATGGTTCAAATTAAAGGTACAAAAATCCCGCGGAACTTAGATCTCCAATGCAGCAGAACTACTGCGCTGGATAGGATGGTTTCAGACCTTAAAAGAAGGTGGTTGAGGGCAGGCTTTTAAAGACTTAATTATTCCCCAACTAAACAACTGAAGATGTTCTGTTCCTCATGTTCAGAATATGAACTTTCCTACCTTCCTGCAGGTTACTTGTGGGGAGGTTTGCACAAACATGTCCATTGAGCAAACTGAAATGAAAAAGTGTGTTTGCCATGAGTGCCCTGGTGCAGCTGAGCAGGAAGCAGGTTCTTCACTCCCAAATACAAACTGGGTGCAGAACACTTTAATGTACTTGGAAACCTTAATGATTTGTACTTAAGAAGTGAATTTGCCCCACTCTCCACCAGTGTAAATCAACATTCACCCATTAAGTTCAACCTGATGACCTACTTTGAAACCCATAAAAAAGCGCATCCCGTGAGCATATGAAGAGGACTCGTGCTTCTGTGGGTGCAACACAGGTTTCACAAATGGAGTCATTTTTGTGAGCCTAAATTTCAAAACTGTGTTTTTCTAAGCAGGGAGAGATGTGAGCTGGACATTTGAGCATCCTTCCTCCTTCCTCGCCTCCCATCACTGCAGCTCATGTGCTTCTTGCTGCCCTGACCAGAGCCAGCACAGGCTGTGGCACGGAAAGGGGCTATGCTGGATTCCAACCCATCTGTGGCTCAGCCCAGGGAGAGCCCTGTTCCACTACCACTGAACGAGCCTCCAGCCTTCCCTGGTAGTTCCTATGTCCCACTTCTTTCCCAGAGACCTGGCCCTATTCAGTCTTGTTCCCATTCCCAGATCTGTGCTCGTGGCTGAATTCTCCTTGAAATACAAAGTGTAATTGTCACTACTGTGTTTTTTATGCTAAATGGTAGTTTCCAAGCTTTCAGCTTGTGTTTCCTGTTCCGGGCTTGTATGCCCATTTCCTTCTGCACTTCCAGGTCATGAACCCAGCCAGGTCACAAGCTCATCTTTGGGAACTGCTGATTTAACATATCCGTGTAATTCCATTGCCAAGCTCCAGTGAAGTGCTGTGATTAGCAGGATTTATTTTTCTTTTCTAATAATACATTTGTTCTGGATAGAACTGAAGTTGATCTTCCACTCCTTAGGAAACAAAGATGCAGTGTTCCTTTTGTAGTGAGGTGGCCTCAAGGAACGAGTAATAGATAAAAAAAAAGGGAAACAAAATAAAAGCAGACATCCACTTTTTAAGATATCAAACACTAAAGTGTGCTCTGCTGAAAAGCTTTTAACAGCCCCCGCTCTGCTTGTTCCATGACAGGCCATGTTGTTGCCCCAAGGAAATATGTAGAAAACTCCATTAGAAAGTTGCTTTAGTGCTGCTGAAGGGCAAGTGCTGTATCTGTCCGTGTGATGTTTTGAACCATTCTTTCACTGTGGCTTGAAAAAGAGTGTCACTGCTTCCACATGTAAAATATGAACTCCCAGTGATACTCTTCCCAAATGCTAATGCACAGCTGTGGAGTTTGGATATTCCAGAGCTGACTCATTCTGCAACACAGCAGATTCACAGAGATGAAGTGGAGGAGGGGCAGTGGAAAATAGCTCTTTCAGGAATTAAAAGAACTCCTAAACCCCAAAGTATTACTATTCCATTACAGTATTTCTTTCATTGAAAAGTTTGGGTTTTAATGACCTCTAATTGATTTTTTTCTTTTGGCTTTGCTTTGTTTCAACATAAAATCTATGTCACTCTGGCGCAGCCTGCCAGTCTTTTGTCTGATGTTACAAACAAATCCAGCCAAACATTAAGATTCATAAGGGGGATGGGGGGAAGCACAGCTTCTTAAAGCCACATCAAGTATGTTAGAGACAAAACATTTAATTTAAATGGTAGAAACTAACACAAAACAGCTTCAAACCTAGTAAGCAGAGTTAGCTAAGTAGAAACACATGTTCTTTTGACATTTGTTTTCATGACAATTAGAAGCAACCAGTTTTCAGCTAACATTCTTGTTCATCTCTTTGAGGCTTTGGCTAACACATTAATCCAGAATTACTGCAGAACAGGTGCCGATTGGAACACGTAACTCCGCAGTATGTAAGGCAAATAAGCCAAGTCTGGTTCAGGCACGTATACAACCTTATATTCAATGAGTCAAGCAAATGAGGAACACAAAACGCTTTCATTTTTATGCTGCTCTGACCTCAGTGTATGTTTTGTTCTAATGTGTTTTGCATGCTCTGATCATCCCAATCACATGTGTCTCATTCACTTGCGGAGCATATAGCTTCTTCCCCCATTTGAAGACAAAGCTCTATGACAGCTTGCAGAGGCAAGAACAGGTTTTTAGCTGACTGGGTTTGGTTGCAACAGTTTTAATGTCAGCCCAGAGCCACTGAGAGGATTAACTTGTCAATAGGCTCTTCCTACCTTTTTTTTCCTCTTTCTCTTAGCCAAGAAGTGAATCCTCGCTTTACTGATGTCAGTGGAAGGTTGCAGACTGATTTCAACAGGGACATGATTTCACATGCAGTTAGAGACACGGTTTATGTTTCAAACAGGCAGATGAGTCTAACATACACTGCTGCCTTCAGGGAGGTGATGGTGGACAGGGGACAGTGCCCTCTTAGTTACGTAGCCTCATAACTCTCAGGCTTCTGTTCTGGGATGACTGTGAATGTCCAAAGAACCCCACAATTCACCTCACAACTGCTCAGCAATATGGGCTATGCTGAAATTTGTTGCTCCAAGAAAAAAGGACCACAGTTTGGCCAAGGTCAGGCCGCTTTTCTTGCAAGGGTGGCTGGGTTGAGGAGACAAAGGGAGAGCCTGAATGCTTTAGCTTGCTATTCCTGGGTGCCTGGCAGGTAGGAATGACACTGACAACAGAAAAGCCAATACATTCACACCCCAGTCTCTTCTGGGGTGGAGCAGCGTGAAGGTGCCTTCCCCTTGGTCTGACACTGGTGCAATCCCACAGACTTCCTGGTTTGCATCCCATCCTTTCCTATTACCTTTGGCAACTGCATTCTTTATTGATGCTCATATTGGTCCTAGCAAAGTGACTGGGTAAGGGTCTTACAGAGAGAGAAGAATTGGTTAGCAGGCTGGGTCTCAGTGCACATGAAACAGGGAGACATCACTGGGAACATCAATAGAAATTGTATTAGCACCTCTGAATCCAATTTTCAGAAGAGATAAGGGAACCTGAAGCACACACTGCTGGTGCTATCAAGGGATTTGTCCTAGTAGGTGAGATTTTCAAGAAATCCAAGTGACTATTCTTGTTAGGCAATTAATAATTATTTTCTGTGTGTTTGTTTAAACAGGTTTACCACGCCACTGAAAGCAGGAGTAATCTAAAAGTCTTGCTAATGAGTTAGGAAACGCAGAAACACCACACCCTGCCCTTGATTTATTTCAGTCATACAATGGATTTCTATGTGATGAAGAATGCAGATGGTGCCATATGACAAACCCTTTATGTATCTAGACTGCATTAAATGGATATATATGTGACCATGGCTTTTGTGAAAGACCAACAAAAAACTTGGCTTGTTATCCTGAAATCTTCAAAATACCATTTCAGCATCCGTACATGCTCTTGGCATGCAGGCATCTGTATATGCAGAGCTGGGTTTTCTCTCATATAGCATACAAATATTATAGCAGGCTGTCACAATCTGCCCAGCATTGCTGTCTATGCGGCAGGGCTCCTGTGAGTGCAGCAGATGGGTGAGGACCATGTCTTTCCTCAGTCCTCACTGATGTCATGGTAAATCCAAGCACACCAGGCTGCTGTACTGGTGTCAGCCACGGCTGTGCCTGCGCCCTGGAGATGTGTGTTTGCAGTGGTTTGCGTAAACTGTAATGCTAGTGCAGATTTAATACAACTATGTTAATGAGTTTCACTTCATGTAGTAAAATAGGTAAAATCTTACTAGAAGATAGGACTGAACTACAGTGTCACAAATTGACTTAGTGCCAGCAAGGCTTCAGGAGCAGTGAAGTTTCTCCTGTTCAGTCTGTATCAGGACACCAGCGGTCGTGCACCCTCGGACCTGATCGGCTGCTCTAATCCACTGTTAAAATGTTTTTGGTTTTATCTTACGTTATTTGTTCCTACTTCCACAATAATATCTGCACATATACATTATGCATATTATATATTTAAATACAGCAGTGTTTTTCTGCTCTAGGAGAAGAAAAGAGTGTGGTACTGCCCAAACAAGCAGTCTCTGCCTCTGGAAGTGTTTGCTGCTATAGCCATGGCAGTACAGTGACATGGCAGACGACTTCTCGGTACTACAGACTCAGCCTAGGTGTGGCAGGAAGCATAAGTAGTTCAGTGGGTGTCTCCCTCCCCAGCTGCATCGAGGCGGCACACAGCATGCTCTTGGGGACAAAATGTCATCATTGCTACGAAACATAAAGCTGATCCTACCCCACTCTGCTCAGCAGAGCCCCAGCAGCAGTTTTTCCAACAGCAGGCTGTTCACTTCATATCAAAATCTGATTATTTCACTTTGATGGCCTTACCTCCAGTTGGACCTGGTCTGGTATAATGTCACCAGGAGGAGCACTGGCTGTCCCTTAATTCCAGTTTGCTAAACCTGCAAAACACCTCAAAATCAGCAGAGTGAATGTGGGTATATATAAACACTACTATAATCATGCTGTTAAGTTATGCCTTTTACCTGATGATCCCAAATAGTTTATCAACAGTGAATGATGCCCTCACAACATCACTGTGAATCTTGTAAATAAGTGAGTTAATAATGTAAAAGAATAGAAGGTGCTTCATATCAACTCTGTGGCTATTAACAAGCTGTAATAAACTGTGTATCACAGGGTGCAAAAAACACCACATAAAAGCCTCCTCTTTGTCAATGCCGTATTTGTGCATATGATTTTGATTCAATGTCATTCATTTCTGAGGTCTATTAGACCAATTGCCTTAATCTCACTTATTCTGCAGTCTATTTGCTCTGTGTATCAACAGTATTAATAAAAATCCTTCTATAAACACATACCAGCTGGTGCGAGCACCATCAGAACTGGGAAGGGTGACCTGCATTATCCATACTCTTTTTATTAGAGATAAACATTTTGTCTGGTCCTTCTCAGGAATGCCTTCTCTTGGATGCTCTGCTCTCCCCGGGCCTACAGCAGCTGCAGCAAATCAGGCAGTTTTCATCCTTCTTCCCACCCCATGGGGAAGTGGAGATTTCTCTTCCCCTCCCCTTTTCTCTCTGTTCAGCCGGAGGTGATAATCCCCACGGAATGCAGCATTTAGCACTTGTCAGGTATATGGTAATTGCTACATTCCCAGGGGATTAAATCCATGGAATCTAATTACAGTGAACTGAAACCTCCCTATAAGAGGGGAGCTCTGCTGTATAAAAGGAATGAAAGTCTATGTCACACTAACATGAAACTGAGAGAAGGTGAGGTGTTTGCCTCCTTCCTAGTAAGCACTGTAGTGGTCTTATCTGTCCTTTTCACTGCCCAGCCTATGGGAAAGATCACTTTCCCATTTTGCTGACCGGCCCACGGATGGCACTGAGCCCTGCTACAATTGCTGTAAAGGTCTGGAAGTTCTGGTAAGGGTAGACTCGTGTCAGGAGTCTGAAAGGCCCTGTAAATCAGGGCTTCGCCTTATGGCAGTAGAAATACTTGGAATACAAAGGATAAGGTTCTTTTCACCCTAGATGGGAATACAGAGCCAGACTCCTGCCAGGCAGGCAGGAGTGGGATGAGGTGGAGAGGCAGAAACAGCCCTTCATCAGCAGGACAGACTTCAGTCAAGCTAAACTGCAGCAGAGCCTCACCTCAGAGCAGCGTGTCCACATCCCGCATCCTCAGGCACCAGGCTGTATGAACTCATCCCACAGCTTTCCTTGGAAGGGTGTTCCAGGTGGCCCCAGTGGCTACAAGCGTCTTTATTTCTCCCTAAGTATGTCTATCATGATCATCTTTACCTCTAGTTTATCTCATAACAACTCCAGATTGTGCTTAACTAAACTCATGGTTAATTCTATGTCCTCTAGGATGTGTTTACCCTTGCATTTAAGGTGGGCAGTAGCTCTTATGGTATGGGCTTGCTAGTGAGGTTTTTCATTCCTCAGATAACATGGATGCAATCCAAACCCCACTGAAGTCAATTAGAATTTTACAATTGACTCACAGGTCTCGCTCAAACATGATTTTACTGCATCAGACTGAAGTACACATCCACAAACAAAATCATATACACTCACCTACAGATGTCCATAAAAATTGTTACTATGGATAATCTAAACCAGTCTTGGCTGTGACTAATGTGTCACCTAGAAGCATTTTAGTTCATTTCAATTTGAAGTCAGCAGAGCATGTTGCAGAGGAGGGAACGAAAGCATGCAATACAAATATGCTGATCTATAGATGGTACCAGAAGAAAAAGAAGGAGACAGGAAGAGGTTTGTTTATAAGAGGAAGGATCTCACATATACAAAGACAAAGTGTGTTACATCAAGATACCAAGTAAGATTCTTGCTGTGTTTCATTTAGATCAAAGAAGAACAGATGCACTGCAAACTCCTCTATATAAGCTATTTTGTTGCATTCAGTTTTCTAGTGGATAATTATACTCAGAGAGTAAAAAAATATATGTGGTACCTTGAGACCTCAAATGAAAGCCCTTTGCAATTGTGTGTCTGCCTCTTCTAAGGAAAGGGCTCTGTCTTTGATTACCCAACCTAATCTGAAAGCATGAGTTTCAAGCAGATGAGCTTCTCCTCTGTTAAAATCTACACCTGCCAACTCTGTAACTGACAAAACACAAGCAGAGATACTTTAAAAGGTTCCTGCCCATCTGCATTATTTGTACAACACTACCAAGGCTGCATTGTCAACAACAGCATTACTAATAAAGTCCTAAGACTGACTTTCCAAAGCTTTAGGTTTTAAAAATATCATCTCCATTTTATTTGGTTGTGATTTTGGGGACTTTGTATATTCTCAGTTCGTATTTTCAAGCTTTTTTTGATTTTTTTTTTTTTTTTCATTCAGAAAGACTAAAATAAAGAACTTGCAGTTCTCATGGAAACACAGGAGAACACTTCTGCCTCCCAGAACTGAATCTTCAAATCCCCCAAACAGTATTGTGAGGCTCAGTGACATTGTTGGAGTCTATACGCTATGCAAAACCTTGCTTTTGTTGTCTTTCAGTTATTTATAAATCAAAGAGAGGTACAACCAGGCTTGCAATGAAAACACTCTTAAAAAAAAACTGTACAAAACATTTAAAATGTTATATAGCAAAACTTGTGCTGAGAATGAGGAGACCCAGCCTCATGGGTAATTCAGCCTCTGGATTGATTTCCATGTGCCTCCATTTCATCAGTTCTTTGCATCTTCAGTTTCTGCATGTATGTGGTTGCCTTGTAACGCTTAATAAATGAGTCCTTAAAAATGTGCTCTAAAATTCCTGGGTGGAGGTCACATATATGTGTAGAGGATTAATCTGTTTTATTAATGCTATGACTAAGATTGCATTATTGGAAGTTGGAAACATAACTGGACAGTGTGTATATAGCCCACATAGATAATTCTCCAGCAGGGAAATTATTTCTAACTAAGCCACTGATTTCTTGTCTCATTTAGGGTAAATTACACCTGATGTTTTACAGTTTGCACAAAAATAAGTAGGGAATACCAATTCCTCCCATCCTTTCTGGAAATATTTCTCTTCTGATTTGGAAATGCTGAGTGATTAAGCTCCAGTGAACAGTTAAACATTAGTAACAATAAAATATCCGTATGAGAAATGGATGGATAAAACAACTCATTATTCCCCTGTTCGTAAATCACAAAAAAAATGCTTGACCCTGGCGTACCTATCAGCTAAGCAACACAAATAATTTTACATCTATTTGCTCCATTCTGGTTTGCAGTTTTGTTTGATTCTTCTTCATGTTGCCTGTGTCTGTGTGGAACAACATTTTGACATGCAGTGGTGCCCTTCTGTGGTTTCTTTTTTCATGTGTTTTTTTTCTGTATTTTCCTGTGGTCACCCTCTATCACAGTGTACAATAATTTTAGACAAGAGGATGCTAGCAAGACAAAGATGCTCATTCAAACACAGGCAGGAAAGCAGGAGCAGGTTACAACCCAGTCTCCATTAGCCCACAACTGACAAATTACATTGCAGTCACCTAAGATTTCCTCTGCTCTTGCAGTGGGTTTTTGCGTGTTATTTACGAGCTGTTGCGTTCAACTCCTGAAGTGCCTGCACTTCCCTCCATGAAAAATTCACTGCAGAGTTCTGAAAAACTCATTAAGTTAGCTGACGTTTAATTTAATCTTTGCTCAGAGTTTGACTGGGTGTAAAAAACAAGGGAGGAGTTGAAGAGTTAGACTTGTATCTTCAAAGTGTAAAGTGAGGCTTTGTCAAGAAAAATGCCTGTATAAACAGCAAAAAGGCTCTTTGAGGTGATGCCTGTCAGTTAATATAAAATCATGTGTCCTAGAGAGCTGGCTGAGGCAGGGAAAGTGTTAAATATGGCTGGCACAGCAGGGAATGGACCACAGGTGAGAAGAACAAGCTGTTGGGCTGAGTAAACAGTCCAGGGGTGTTCCTGTTTGATGGGGGGTATTGTGCTGGCAGGAGGGGTCTCAACTGCTGCTGTAAGCCTACAGAAGGAGCAACGAAGGTAGGAGATGGGCAGCACTGCCTTGAGGAAGCTGGGTAGTGGCTGGCGGCATCACCAGAGGCTTTTGAAGAAGGCAGTAATGTGAAATGATGCACACTGCTTTCTCTCCCTCAGCCTGCTGTTGTTCTGCAGGCCAAGTCTTCCCCCTCATGTGGCTATAAAGGTGTACTGTGTTATCAACATCCCTGATCATGGTCGTGTGTAGCTCCAGCCTGGTCCTCTGTGTGTTGCCCAGGTTCACACTGGGCATCCTGCTCTCTGCCTTTCCAGTCACCTTCCCCTTCACAGGAGTGCTGTGATGCTTATTGCAACCGTTCTGCTTTATGAACTTGTTCCTCTGACAGTTACTGACATGACTCTCTCTGCTTCCCAGGTAAGAGATCCAGTGTTCTCAGCTCCATGCACAAAACCCCCTATTTCATGTTGCTCTTCTGTCAGAAGCCCTAGATTTTACACACTGATTTGGCACGTTCAAGGTATAGTAAGCGCAGTAAAACCCCCCAGTGAAACTCCGGCACTGAAAACAGGCATTGAAGCTCACTCTTAATATTGACACTGTTCAACCTGTGTCCTTACCCCTGAAATCTCTGTAAGGGTCAAAGAGGAGTAGTGAGTAGGTTTTTGTATGTTTCAATGAACCTTTTCACTGCCTAGAATTTATTGTAAGGAAGATTAATACTTGGTAATTTTGTGAATACTCTCACTTTATTTTTTCCCAGGAGCTGCACAGCTATTAAAAATAGTGGGATTTGTCAGCCAAATGGAAAAAGAGAAAAACACATTCTGAGAAATGATCAAAGGAACTTTTCAGAAACCTTTTTTCCAAGGAACATATTTTCTTAACTTTATAAACTATTAAACGATTGGATTCTGTATTTGCTTGATGTTATATATATTTTTACCTGAGTCATAATGTTTATGCAGTAATAGCGAAGCCTACCAGTGAGAAACAACTACCTGTGAATCCAGCCCAGGTTAATTTTGATGGGAAATTGTCATCTATTGATGAAATTGGCCTATTAATTTAGTGGCTCCAGCCACACCAGAGTCTACACCTGAAAGCCACCAGTGTGGCTGCCAGTGTTAGTGAGGTGACCCAGGAGGATGCTGCTGCAATTCAATCTCTCTCCCTCCTCCCTCCAGAGCTGCTGTTTTCAGGACAAAGCTGAGCTTCTGGCTCTGTTTGAGTGGTCAGAGCAACTTAGGAGACACTTCCTCCTTGCTCTATATTTAGAGGAAGAACAACTTTATATCTTAGGGTTGTGATGGTTTAATAAGTACTAGAGTTTTTTCTTGTCTTCCCAGAGGATTAGAGTTCACTCAACCAGTAATCTAATATCTGATTACAGATAACTCGAAAGTGTGACTCAAAATCTTGTTTGATTGCCAGAGAAATTCGAAGAAGCCCTACCTTGGATGTCTACCCTGTCTTTCTCAATGAAACATTGTGAACAGGAAGGATATTTCTGATTATTACTGGAAACACCTATAGATGAAACTACCAACTGTCTACACACATGAAATGAATTTGCTAACTATGAAATCACCAGTTTGTTACTGAGCTCAGGCTTGCTGTGAATTCAGAAGGCAAAATACACAAACCTTTTTTAGTCCTCAAACTCTCATTTATATTAAAAATAGCAGATGTGTGCCTATGGGGAAACATCCTCAGAAGTTAGCAGTTTAGGGCAAATCTGCAATGCAATATGCAATGTATCTTAGGGAGGCTGCAAGACGACTGGTCAAGTATGTTTAAATCTTGCAGCTGCGTGTTCGTGCATCCCACACTCCTTCTGGAGCCATTCTTCGTTACTTTTTAACATGGATATTAGAAAGGTACATGGAAAAAGTGAAGGGAAAGCCCTGCAGTTCCACTTGTCCCAGCTGCACATGGGCAAACAAGCACTCATATTTGCCAATATTGCATAGATATCAGGACTATGGGATTTATAGACATGTTCATGCACAGGGCAGGTTAAAAAAATACTTTACCTAAATCTTCCCTCAGAGACATACTAATGCAAGTGACTGGAGCTCTCTGTATATACAGAATCAAGTAGGCTTTGAAAGGGAAAATGCCAATTGATGAGCAAGAAATGTACCTGTTATTACAGGTGCTTAATGAACTTTGTAATGGAGATCTGTGTGCACAGTTATTTTTAGAAGCATCAAACTGATGCCTCTGTGACCCTGCGTTTACAGGGTTTTATGCTGCTTTCCTGAAGAGCTCACTCATTTCTTCATCTCACCATGGCAAACTATCAGAACCATTTAGAAAATGAGAACAAAGGGTAATTATTCTCTGCTATTGCCAAATCATTCTACACTCTTGCCAAATTGTAGGACTTATTTGTATTGTCTGAAACAGTATTCAAAACCATCTTTTAATTTGAGGGGGGGAAACAGGAGAAGAAAGGAAAGGTAAAAAGATTTTATTTGTTAGAACAACTGACATTATCCCTGTAGTGAAAATGAACAAACATTGCTGGACACTGGTCATAAAACCTGTATTTTAGTAGATTAATTTGCAGCCATATAACTATTGTCAGGCTACAAAAAACTATTGAATAGAATTTGTCTTCTCTTTTTCCCTAAAAAATAACCTCACAGCCGGCCGTTCTTCCATAATTTCTAATCACCGCACGCAAGTGCTTTGCTAGGAATACGCTATCTCCATTTGCAGACTGCAAACTTGTATTTCTGATGATAAATCTGCTGAGACATTGGCTTAGTTATGAGCACAACACATGGGTAGCTGGATGATATTTCATGTACCATTTTATATCTAAATTCAGACAATATGACTCTTGTGTTCCTAATACTGCCAAATCTGAAAATGTTTCCCAAATGTTACTATTATACCTGAAATGAAGTTCATGGAAAAAGTAGGGAAACCCTGAAGCTCAAAACAGTCTTGTCATGAGACAAAGAAATATGTGTACCTCAAGTTATCTTAAGTTTTGTTTATGAAACAAAATCTTAAAGGCATTATAATCTAATGTCTTATAATTAAAAAACTATATATTTTAAACTTCTCTATTCACCTCTGAATGCAACACACTTTTCTACCAATAATAGTCAGGTAGGTATTCACAGCTGGAATTACACAAGATAAGGTGTCCTGCGCATTACAGAAATCTCTGAGCAGGTACAGCAGCTAATTAGTCCCCCAGTGTGAAGTTTGCAATCAGGTGTCAAAACAGTTTCAGTTACAGTGTTGTGGTGAATCACTTCCTTCTGATGCTTGTGGTGATCAATCATGTGGGGCCCTCTTCTAGCTTTTCACACTAGCTTTAAGACAAAAGACATTCACAAATCAAAACAAAATATTATCCATCTGGGCACCCAGCATGTATCTTGCATCACTTTGATTATTTTCAGACGACCAGGTTATACAAACATTTTACTCTCAAATTTACATATTCTTCTGAAACAGGCTTAATAAGGAAATGTTCTAGAAAAGGTGTCAGAGTAAAATACAAAAGATACATATTTGAATTTCTGTCTATTTTTCTACTTGCTGGCCTTTCTAAGCATTTAATATCTAACCAATGTAACAGGAAAATATCCTGCTTTTCCAGAGGCAGCTTCTAAACTGCATAGCACATAAAGCTAAATACTTTCCTTTTTTCCCCTGAAATAAACTACGGTACAGGCCTGTACTTGTGCGACCACGAGGGTTTCACTACATACACAAAAACCACGTATGAAGAATTTTCACCTGCAGCTATTTTGATAGATTGATTTGGATTCAGGAATGCATCCCTATTTGAGCCCACACTTAAGCATGTGGTTAATAACATGCCAAGGTAATACTTAAAGTTGGTCACGCACTTAAATGTGGTCTTGAGGAGTGCAGGATTTGAGCGTGTGCAAAAATGATTTCTTGACTTGTGGCCTTTGTCATTGCAACACAAAAATATGCAGAGGGAATGCCAGGCACACACAGCAATTACGACAGCCTAACCTCCTGTCCTCAGTCGTGTTTTAATATATCAAATAATTGTGTGATGATGAAGACCTTCGGCTCTGAGGTTTCAGTGGGAATTAAGGATCATTGGAGGTGACAAAACTAACATCATTTGCATAAAAATACACATGGGAAAAAAGAGAACATCAACTGGATAATAATATTCCAGACCTATTTTTAGTGTCTTCTGTATCTCTTTTCACTGACTGCTATGTTCAGAATGGATTTTGCTCGAGAAGTAAATGAACATGCATTTTCAAAAATGCACTTTTTTCTTTTACCTGATGTTAATAAATTATGGAAAACAATTTCTAACTTTTCCCCATTGTTTCCTCCATTTCCAGACCTGTACCCTGGGGTCTGGGAAGATTATTAACTGTGGAGATTGCCTGCTTTCCATTGCTACTTATAATTATAAAATGGTTAAACGAATAAAGAATAAGGAACGTGACCTTGTCACCCTAACTCATGAGTGATTGTCAAGTGAGGTATCCCAATAGGTCAAATACTGAAGTCTTCATTCATTTTTTTTTCATTTTATCATGAACTAAAAATGGAAATCCTGATCTCCCAGAGACTTCTGTGCATTCATACTTTAAAGCATTAGAAAGAAAGGCTACGTCTTAAATATGTATGTTACAGAAGTAAGACCTAAGGAAACCAGGAGCCAACCCCATTGACTTCAATAGAGGTTTTCCCATGAAGGATTGCGGCATCAGATTCCTGGGTGATACAAAGGGAGGTTTACAGAAAGTGCAGGGGATGGGGGAGCTGTATTTGAAGATATAATTAAAGTTGCAACAGTAGTTATCAGTGATCACTCCTGATGCAAGAAGCAAAGCCCACTAAATTTGAAGGTCTCTGCTCTTTACTCAGTTTAATTTCTAACAATAAAGATCCTTCCTGAAAGCAGGAGGAGGGTAGGCCTGGGGGATGGGTACATTTGCATTTTTGTAAAAGACAGGGGATATCACTCGGGTAGGGAGAGTACAGAATAGTGATTATGTGGAGACACTGGCACTTGAATGTTATTGCCCCTGCTACAGTATTTTGGATAGGTGGATCAATAGAACATTGGCTGTCCTTGCAAAACACAAGAGGTCAATAAATAAATTTGTCAGCATTTTTCTAGCTTGCCACGCTGGGAAATAATTCAGATTACTAAAGAATTATCACCTTTGATTTATAAAGCTGATTAAATGTAGGTGGTTTGAATTCTCTCAAATCATTTAGCAAGTTAAAAATAGAGGGGAAGAAAATTCTACAAGTGAACCAGAGAAATGCAACACCTCTGAATACTCCTCAGCTCATGGAGACATCTGACCTCGATTACTACAACTGCTTTTAACACAGGGCTTCAGTGCTGCTTACCCTTTGTCTATTGACAAGATATGATATTCAAACTAAATCTGCAATAAACCAGTTTTAAATTAGTCCCTGAGATTCTAGGAATTCATTCCAACTTAAGTCTTGGGGCAACAGATATTTTCCCATGTGTTTTCCTACTTTTGCAGCACTTCTTATTTTTTTACTGCTTTGCATTGTATTATATTAATAGTAGTTGAGTTTATTCATTTCAGTCAAGGGTAAAGCCAGTGTGCAAACCTTTGTATAAACAAATATTTCAGTTCAAGACACTATCCTTATAGCAGACTTTGGAAATATTACATACGATTTTGTCCTGTTGTGCTACAAATGAGTGGCTCTGAAAATTTAAGGAGCAGTTTCAGGGATTTCTTTCTTTTTCTACATCACGTACTTTTCCTAATCACCGTTGGCTTGTGAACAATGGGAGTCCCAGATGAGTCTCTTTGATATTCTGTCTAATTAGGATTCCTTTGTTTCCTTTTTTAGAAGAACTTGGATTAAGGTCGTCTGCATCTGACTGCAGTGGCCCAAACTGCTCTCAGTGACACTGTGCAGTCTTTTGCAAGGAAAACAGCCTAGCTGGTACTTCCTGAATATTGTGGGATGAAAGGGGGTTTGGACAGATTCAGTTCTAAGAAACTTATGTAGTGAATGGAGGGAAATGAATCTGTGTCGTTAACAGAAATTTCCCATATCTCCCCTTGGGATTTCGCATTGGGAATGACAGGTATTGTCTCCAAAGCCATGAGCCAGCAGTTCCCTAATCCACTCAGCCCTTCCTTGGCTGTGAAGAGCTAATCTGGGGTTGATACATTTCTGTCTGGGATTTCCTGGACAGAAATTGGTGCAAATGCACTGTGTAATGGCATGAAGAATAAAACTGATGTATCCAAGAGGCACCAAACTTACTGCATGTTTGCGAATCAAGCACACATTGCATGGTCAATAAATCCAACATTTCCAAGAGAAGCAGTGCCAGGTCTACACACCCACTATACGCCTCATGGGAATTTGGGATGTATGAAACTATACCTAACCTTACTGCACAGAAATTCTAATTGCACTGCCCTTTCAGCCAGAAATTCCAGATAATGGGCAAATCCAGCCCTTGGATTTTTCTTGAATAAAAAAAGACAAAAAACCTTTACTCCATCTTGTTTGTGACAAAAAAGGATGTGCATGCAAATACCTAAGCACAGAGTAGCTGTAGCTAATCTCGCTGTATTGCAGCTTCCCATTCTGTTTCTCCTTTTGTTAATTACTGACAAATCGTGGGTTTGGTTTGTTAGAAGATGTTGTGGCTATTGCACGGCATTCACTAAGGATGTTACACACTTCATTCAGTGCTGTGTCTCATGCTTGTAGTATCTTGGGGAAAACACTCGGCTACTACAAGCCTCAGTTTCTCCATCTATAAAATGGGTACAGTGATGCCTTCCACTATGTGTAAAGTACTTGTACCAGTACGCATCAGCGGTTCTCTTGTTTTCACAGCCAACTATGACTTTTAATTACACTGTGGATGGTTTGTACTACCTTGCAGATTGCGCCTCCATAAGTCACTCACTCCTACACAATGCATTTTTTAAATGCCCCACAAAACTAACGTTACCTTTGACCTATTCCTGTTTTTAAGATGCAAAACATTAAAGTCAAAGACATTAATATAGTGCACGACCCTCTCTGAGTTAGCTTCAAAAATTTGAGAGGGTTATAGCTAATTCTTCAAAAAGCCTTTTTCTTCCCTTAAAAAACGATCAAGTAGAAACAAAGGCTGCTCAGACAACAATTTCTTCTCACTGAGAATAATTTAAATCAATGAAAATATTTCTAAAATTAAGTAGTAGGTGCATATAGTGAGTCTGTTGACTTTATGTAACTGGTTATTATTACATTAAATACAGGGCATACTGTTACTACAAATCTATTATCATTCACTGTGTGGCTTCTTGTTCAAAGAAGTGAATGCAGTTATGAACCTTTACAAAGGATTAGTGACTTTCCTGCCTTAGAAAAGAATTCTTTACCCCTTTATTTTACAAACTGTGATTTTATTTTCAAAGCTGGAACAAAGGAAAGGCTGTACTCTGGCAAGGAGATGCACTGCTTAAGGCTGACAGCTGGAGTACTGTATATAGGATGTCAGTTCTTGATTTGTCAGCATGTTGCTAGGGGTAGGGAAACGGAGAGTATAGTAAAATGCCTATTGAGATATTCCTGTATCTCATGGTACATATGCACACTAGCTCTTTCCCTCGTCTATCCATATTCATTGCAACTTCTAAAATAAAATAAAATATAATCCTCTTGACACATCTTGTGTTTCCTTTCTTCTCTCTGCCTTTGTGCACATGGCTGAAAAGTATCCGAATGGGGGGCAGCATTGAAAACAAGTCTTCAGGAAAGTCAGAGCAGAGTCCCGGGGTGGAGGAAAAGTGCAGTCAGCTCTGCTCCCAGGCAGCATGAAGGGAGAACGGGACGGTCAGCAAGCTGATGTGGCCAGGGGCACAGAAAAACATGTGGTCTCCTTACTTCAAAGATGGTTCTATATGGGGATCCATAGCAGGATACAGACCCTTACATTCGTTTGGCACTGGAGCCGGTAGAAAATGCAGACAGTATGTATTCACAGTGAGTTCTTCTGATTCTCCCTGAGTACAGCTAAAAGGAAATGAAAATTTGCCCAATTAGCTGTTTCCCTGTACAATTATCTGTTTTGCATACCTGAATTAAAATAATTACATGCCTAAAGCCGCTTCATGCACATTTGCAATACTCCATCGAGTTTCTACTTTCTCTTGAAAATCCACCCTTGATGAGAATCTCTACATCCATGTTGGTCTCTATACCCAGCAGGACAGATTATGGAACTTCTCTTATATTGTATAAAATAACCACATTCACTATTATCTCTCCACATTAGCTAAAGGAGTTTGTCTCAATCTACACACACAACACGAGAGGACACAACATCACCAGTTTACGCATTTTTCTAAACCTCTGCATGCTGCATTAAAGTCTGTAATTCCCCATGCAGCCTGATAAAGATACAACATCTGAAACAAACTGGTCTGTGCTGTTCCTGCAGCAGAAGCAGGAAGTCTGCAGCAGGAAGCATTTTTTCACTCTCATGGTTTATAGTGTCACCAGAAGTCCTTGATAAAGCTATGGTTGCATCTGTTGGGCAAGAATTTTGTCAGCACCAAAAGCTGTTATTAGGAGACCTGGGAGAGAGGTCTGCTTCTCGACAGTATTAATAGCTAGTCACTGCAGTATGCCTCAGACAAACATACTTTTTCCTGTAAGTATGCATGTACATGGATTTTAAAGTTATTATATGTACTCTATAATGAATGTCCTGGTTTCTTAATCACAAACACAAGCTGCAAACTGTTAATAAAAAGTCATTATTATAAAACTACAATATCCTGTAACTTTGGAAGAATACTCTCATATTGAGAAAGCCCCATATAAAAATCTTCTCCTACTTAATCTGTGCTGACACCTTCTCAGATGGATAAACTGAAAGGGGTTTACATTTCAAGTCTACGTGTCATTTCATTTCTGGTGGTTTAGTTTTTGCATTTGCTTCCACAGAACAAGTCACCTTCCTCTTTGTCTAATGTCAGTACTTTAAGCTTAAAACGTCCTCAGCTGCATGTGTTACTGTGAGGCTTCATGGTGTCTTGTTTGAAAGCTTCATGGTGTCTTATTTGAAAGCAGGCTTTTTAACTGCCGAAAAAATTCCAGCTTTCTTAATTTCTTTTTAAAAAGTCCTCTCAAAAACTTCAATATGAAGCAAATTAAGTAATAACTAATTTCTTTTGAGGGGGGAAAAAAAGAAGTCATACAGGAAATAATGTAACAATGGCAAAAATGAAGCAAAATCTGATGATTTACTTTGAATAACATCCTGACACAAACAGAGCACAGGGAAGACATTACCCTGTCCTTTTACAATACTTCTATTGTAGCAAAACACCAATGTCAAATTTTGAATTTCCACGAGTGGAAATCCTGCTTGCTGACGGGCAGACTTCAGGGTGTTCCTGTGCCCATAGGACAGCCTGCCCATCACTGTAGGCTTAGGCCTCACAGAATAGTAGGTTTTACAATCAAAACTCCTCTTAAGCATGCTTAAATGCTACAGTGAAGTCACAGCTGCTGGAAATTACTGTAGCTCCATTCAAGGCAATAGTGATATTGATATGCACCAGCTGAAGCCCCCTGCACTGAGCAGACAGACCCTTGTTGGCACAACCCCCCATCTAACTGCGACTGAGCAGGGTATGGAGGCAGGTAAGAAAAGCACACTAGGTAAGCAGGAACATTTCCTTACACACATTATAATGCAGTAGTTTTTTCTAACACAGGCTGGGTCTTGAGAGTGAGCTGAGCCAGAACATTGGCAGCAGCTTGGCAAAACTCCCCTCACGGGATTGTTTGGGAGGCTTTGGCGCAAGTCATAATTGTGGAAACTGTGCAAAGAGGCTGTGCTTTGGGCTTGGTTTCGAAAGTTACTTGAAAGCTTCTTAGATCTGGGAAGTGTGTTTTTTTTTCTTGTTCCCCCTCCCCCTTTCACAAACAGCATAGATGGCAACTGTTCATCACCTGTTTATCAGAGCACCGACTGCGTCTCAAACAGTTGCAAGGACCTTGTTTCTGCAAGAAGAGGGAAGCAGAGAAATGTAAATCAAATAAACATAACAAATGCAAAGGCAGGGATCAGGTTACGAGTCAGTTGTGAAAGGAGAGGGGGAATCTAACGTGTTTTGAAGTAAAACGATATCTTCTTATGGTGTCGGAACAATAATTCTCAAAATGGGGAAGCACGTTTGCTGCGTGTGTAAAGACACGTGAGATAGTTCTCTCTCTGCTCAGATCAAGGAATACTTGTTCTCATTAACTGGCATTAGAAACCAGTGAGATCTGGCAACATACCATGCCTTTGTCAACTGTCATGCTAATACCTTGGTTTAAACAATTGCCTGTCTTTTTTTATAACCTTTCAAATGCACATTTTTGTTATGCCAGTTCTATGGCATTCTCAACAGCAAGAAGCCTCGGATTTTTCTTCCTGCATTACTGATACAAGGCGGAAGTGTTGATGAAGGTACAATAGGAAGAAACAAATAATGATAACAAAGAGCCAAGCTCAGGGAATTCTGTTATCAGATTAGGAAGAAGCAGAAAAAAAACCCAAAACGTTGCAACCCTCCAAGAACAACATCAGGATTGATCGATATTACCTTTCTATTTATAGAGCATCTTTCATTCTGAGGCTGTGTGGTGTTTATAAATTAATAAACATGTGTGCAAGAATCCCATCATCCATTATTGATGTACCAGCTCTTACAGTTTATGAAAATTATTATTTTTAACACTGCGAAAGTTTTGGAAAGAATCACAAAATGACTTTTTGTATCCCTTTCTCTCTGCTTTACAATTCAGGCAGGAGGAGCATTATAGCTGAGTGTGAGGACATGCTTGAAGGTAAATACTTTTGCAAAAGTATGTCTCAAAAAAACAACTGAACTCACCATGTTGTTCCCAGGGATCACTCCTGGCAGAATCTGGGGTAATCTTACATAAAAACCTTTGCAAAAGTAATACTTCCTTAATTTTGAATTAATATGCAGAGATGTCTTCAGTCTCTCTGACATCTTAACAGCAGGTAATTTTGTTTCCTTGCCCATGGGCCACTTATTAGGGATCTGCCTCCCCATCACAGCTACTAGCAGCAGTAACTGTCACCCTTTAATGCAGTTTTGGTCTTTGAATGCACCTGAAATATGCCATGAAAAGTAAAGGAATTAATCTAAAAATACCTTCTTTAGTCTGGGAATATCTTGTGAAACCCTTAAGAGGCTACGTCCATTATTTTGACGATACACCCTGTTGCAAATATTATTGCTGTGCCTGAAATTTTGTTTCTATTTGTTTAAGATCAAAATAAAAAGGAGGCAAACTTCTTTAACGGAGGGCAAAAATGTAAAATGACCCCTAAAAGGAGAAGTGGGGGGAAAGGTGACATTTGATTAACACCTACAGCACAGCACAAGTATCAGAATTTGAATGCGGCTGTAAAACTCTTCCAGACTTGTGAGTTCTGCAAGATCTTGACTTTTTGGTGTCAAATGCCACGAGGAAAGTTGTATTAACAAATACACAATTTCAGCATGTCATCATATCAAACCAACATATTTAGGCTTCAATTTTAGAACCAGTTCAGCGTACACCTACCTCTGTACATGTGAGTAGTCAGCTTGGGGTTGGGCTTTTAATATCAGACTTCTTTTTTTAATTGAAGAATGGTGTCAGGTGGTAATTAGCATGGATGAATATGCTTTTATTTTGCCATATGCAAGCAAAGGAAAGAAGCAGTTTATAAAATGAGAGCAAGAAGACTGGAAGCTCACTAATCAAGGAAAGGAGAGGATTAAGTCGCTCTAGATCTGACTCTTGATATTTAGAGGAAAGGCTGTGTGATATGGGGAAGGACAATTTGGAAAGTTACAACAAAAGTTGAAGGCCTCTGGAGGAGATAACTGACCCATTCTGGGCAGAGGGTATGACTTCATTATCTTCAGTTTGTTTATCTTCTCAAGCAGCCTTTTTTACATCATTTGTATTTCACTGATGTATTTGTCTCTGTTCACTGCACAGCACAAACACAGGCGTGCTTGAAGTTTGTTTCTGTTTTCAGTCCTGAGGAAGGGCTTGAGTCACTGAGCTCCTCTCTCTTCCAACTATATCTAACAAAAGATACCACTTCTCCATACAAATCTTTATTCTCTATCACCTTAGTAGCAACACTGCTGCTGTTATTGCTATTGTGATATACCTTATCAAACAACTAAGGTGCTTGAATAAATAACAGTAAGATCACAGAGATCTTTCACCCCATGAGTTACAAGAAAAGAGAACATACACATCATGGTATGCTGTCATTTCGAAAAGGATCCATTTGCAGAACAAAGTACAGGAACAAAACTGTAGATTGAGCAAAATGAGCTTCAGGAAAGTGATATATTCTCTTTGACAAATCTACATGTTATTGAACAAGCTTCTGTTTACATGTCTTTTCCTACCCTACGTGTACTCTGCTAAGTAAAAAGTAAAGACATGTCATGCTTCAAGTCTGTTAAAGTTCATAGGCAGCAAAAACAAAATCAAGGTCAAATAGAAAATCTTTAATGGCTGTACTGTCAACGTCCCTCGCAACACTTGAAATCTATGAGTTTATACAGACAGGATGTATAAAACAGTGTAAGAAAACCCCTGCAATTTCTTTCTGATTATAAAAATAAACTGTTCTAGGTTAAATGTGCTGCTTAGAAAGTAACCAAATCCTCAAATTTTAGCTGAGCATAAAAATACCTACGAATGCATTTTTAAAGAATGCAGCACTTTGGTCTAGAATGCAAGGGCGGGG
>JAOEHY010045493.1:0-19271 GCA_025447955.1 Psilopsiagon aurifrons
TCCTTCTCCACAGGGCTGCTCTCAATCTCTTCTCTGCCCAACCTGTAGCTGTGCCTGGGATTGCTCCGACCCAGGTGCTGGAGGTTGCACCTGGCATGGTTAAACTTCATCAGGCTGGCATCAGCCCACCTCACAAGCATGTCAAGGTCCCTCTGGATGACATTCCTTCCCTTCAATGTATCAACTGACCCACACAGCTTGGTGTCATCAGCAAACTTGCTGAGGGCGCACTCAATCCTACTGTCCATGTCACAGACAAAGATGTTGAAGACCAGACCCAACACCAATCACAAGGATTGGGAAAAGTGATTCATGGAGCTGATATATGAAACCCTACAACAGTTTTTAATTTACCCTCCTTTATTTCATTAAATCTAGCTGTGCAAATGTGCTTTTTCTATGTCAAATTTGCAGATGGAAGCAAGCAGGACAGGACTCTGCTTTGCAGAGTTGAAAAAGAATACCTTCAACATATTTTCTACATAGATTAAGGTAGACTTAACCATTCTTCCAAGTACTAGTCTACCGTGTTGAAAAATACAACCATAGACACAAAACCTGCAACCAAAACCAGCAAGAACACACTGTAAATTCACAAAATTTAACATTAAGAAAAAGTGCCATTATTAGAAAGTAGCCATCTGAAGAAGCTTAAACATTTTGAGGCCTACATATACTAAGGCAGAAGTGGAAACAGAGCTTTTCAATAAATGCTGGGGTTTACACAAGTTTTTCACCTTACTTTTATCTCTTACTTTGTATCTTCTATCTTTATTATAGGCTTGGGTGATATAAAATTGGCAATATTCAATCCAAAACAGAAGGCAGAAGACATCCTGTGCCCCTAACAGCACCCAAGAGGCAATTCCTTGATTAGTAAAAGGCATTTTACTGCCAGAGAGAACCATCCTTCTGGCAGGACACTCATTTTGGGCTGTTTAGTGTGGGAAGCATGAATCAAATGATACAAAAGAAACAATCATATTTACTTACAGCATTTCTATAAACTGATGTATTGGTGTACTTTACCAAATAAACAATAGCCCTGTTTTTCCATGCTGCATATGCCTGAGGCTTGAGCTTTTAATCTAATTTGGCACAGCTCATGGCAGTCTACAAAAATTTTGGTTTTGTGTTTTATGGTTGGGGTTTGTTTGTTTGGGTTTTTTTGTGGTGGTGTTTGTAGTTTTTTTTTCTTTTAAATGACTCCTTGGCTTTCAGTAGAGCATGTATGAGAGTGCGTTAGAGGGGTCTGAGTTTGTTTTTTTTCCTTACAGAAACTACAAGAAATAGTTTCTTTTTCATTGACATTAACAGCAGAATTAGATACAAAGACAGAATTATGTGTTGATTTCTTCCCTTTCTTATTTTAGTAAACCAACTATAGAAAATACAAATATTTTTACTAAATCTCACAATCCAGTAATTTCAACATAAACTAGAAACCCAAACATTTGTGATAGCCTGTTTCAGCAAATAACTAACTTTTCAGTGGTCCTGTGATTGAAAACAAGTTTCATTTCACTCAGGGTAGAGAAGAAAGAAACCTGTATCTGAAGATGATTTAGCAAGTTTAGCAGAGGTACTTGAAGAGTTATTCATGTAGATTATGAACCACCACAGTGTATCAAGACTAGATCATTAGTGCTTCAAAAGCTTAACTACGTAGACTGTTCTTGTTGGCATTTATAACTAAAAGCCAAACAAAACCAAAACCCCAGCACCACCGCCACCTTCCAACATATCTCTATTTCTGTGCGTCATACAAAGTCAGTTTAAGTATTGTAGGCTGCCTGATTTAACAACTGCCAGTCCTGCTCAAGCCTGGATTCCCCTTTTGATCTACTGGTAAAGCTTTTGTTTCAACAACTCCAACATTTCATTAGTGATAACGTCAGAAGGAATCCTAAAAGAGATCAACTGAATTCACAGAGCAATCTCCCACTGCCCAGTGTAAGTAAGCAAACAGCTTCGTAAGCCAAGAAGAAAACCTGTAGCACTAAAAAGGTACTAATTACTCATACCAAAAATACTAATACTCAAAGAGAATATTAGGGAGCTGTTGTTGCAGTCGGGCATACTGTGGAAGCATGCAATTTTGCAGGTACTGGCGCAAATATTTTTCAAGAAGCCTCAAATGAGTGTTGACAGTTTTCAAAGGAAATGTATCTTTGAAAAAACAATAAAGAATAAAGCATAACAGTGGACACAGCTTATGGAATAGTAAGACTGATGTAATAAATGTGTTCATGTTCACTCTGTTGATTACCACAATCCTCATGATGTCTATGTTAGTGTTTAGGAGAGACAGAAACTATAAACACTGTCAGAGTCTCACATGCTGCCGTCTTGTTGAGACACCAGCAAAACACTCTTTGGAAAATAACTTAATATCAACACTTCATAAAAAAAAAAAAGTATAAATCACTGTTACTTCTATCTTAATGGGGAAACTGCTTTTTGAGAAGATGTGACAAAGTATACCAAACTCAGCATCTTAGAAACTCACTTTACTGGTTTAAATTGTAATGGTACTGCAAGTCAACACTCTGGGCTTGTCTACATCAGTAAACTGAGTATGTCTAGGGTTGTTCATGGACCTGAAACCAGGTGGCTCATAATTTCCTCCGCCTTTATTGTTGAGCTCTCTTGACTTCAGACTATAAAAATGAAGGAAAACTGGAAAAGGAACACATGCTGACTGCCTGCTGGGAACCACTCCTGGCCTGTCCCTGCTGCACAGCAACTCCCTGGACTTGCCGGGAACATCCCAAGCTGGCTTTGGCCAACACCCTGACAAGAACCACTCTGACAACACAACAGCATAGCTAAAAAAACAAATTCAGTACATGAGAATACTCCTTCACACTGCTTATTTACTATCCTAGATATAGCACAGCTGAATTCAAAAATAAACTAAGACACAAAACCTCCTTCAAACTTCAATTATCAGTAATTATTCCTTGCCTTTGAGCCTGTCTCCAACAGCCTTTTCACAAAAAAAAAAAAAAAAAAAGCCAAAAATCACTTGAAAATTATATTTTTGCTTTCAAATTTTTGGTGCCTAAAATATTTAAAACATTTCTTAGATATTAGATAACCTGTGCAGTACTGAATCAATTAATGGCTCCGCTCTCTGACTCTTAATCCATGTCATACTGCACTCTCCTCTGAGAATAGCTTCACTGAGCTCAGTATAAAGCAAAACTGACTGTCAATGAGCTGAAAGAATTGAAGCCTAGAGCTATGTTTAAAAATCTGCTCCATTTAGCAACATGAGTCAGTCACGTCATTAGCAATTCTTGTAATTTTTTCATTAGTGTTGTGGTATTTGGCCTTTTTTCTCAAACCATTATAGCTTAATCAAATCTTATGATTAGGCAAGAATTTCAGTTTTCACCTGAAGTTTCTGGTTCCCAGGCTGAGGGCACATGGGGAGGCAAGGGAGAATGGATAAAAATTGATGAGCCAGCCTGAAACTTACAGAGGCTCAGCAGTGTATCCCAGAACAACCTGCACTGTGAAAGACTGTAGTCATTGCTTTCGTCAAACCCCCTGAAATATGGTTTGATGCATATAACATGTCTTTCGCCCAGTTGGACAGGATCCAATGCTTTGAATACACATTGTGAGGGTATACATGGGTCAATATAAGAAATCAGATGGATTTTATGTATCAAGAAAGCTTTTCTTAAAGAGGAAAGGAAATAGCTATAAATACTATACATTTTGTATCTGTTAACATTTAAACAATAAAACATAAATTTAAAAAATAACAAGGAAAAAAACCAACGAACAATTATCTTGTTTGGCTTTTATAAGCAACTCTTCCCTGAAATTAGAGGGGCCACAGAGCCACAGCAAATATGAGTAAAGTCATTATCTCTCTAAGTAACAATACATTGTACCACATAGAAAATCTGCAAGTCGGAAAGGGTGAAAGGAGGTCATGATGTCATACTCTTTCCTGATAAGGTATTATCTGAAACAGAAAACAACCTTACCTCAAATACAAGTGAAGAAAATGTATAATAGTAAAATCAATTTCCTCATCTGGCATACCAAAATGATGAGGAGAGATGTGCCACGTGTCCTCAAAATCAGCAGTAGAAAATAAATAACATTCTTGCACCAAAAAAAAAAAAAAAAATCCTTAAAAATATCTGAAAGTAATCCAGAAGAGCTAATTTGAACACAACTTTGCCCATGTTCTCCTTTATTTAAAGCTGTCTGGCCCCATCTCTTTCTTACACAAACACCACCTCTCTGTATCTTCTACAAAATCTTATAAACGATATTTGTAGTTATTCGCAAAAGCATTTAAGGCATGTGTGTACATTGCTTCATTTGGATTAAGCATTAATCCCATTAAATCAATCCCTTCTTTGTTCAAAGCACCAGCATTCAAAACCACAGGCACAGTCAGACTTTTTATCTTAATCCATTTAAGTAAACAGGAATGTAATGCAACCAAGTGCTCAAACTCTGTGAAACCTGGCGTTACTGGTCTGTCAAAAAGCATAATCACTAACGAGATGCAATCAGAATGGTCAAACCTCTTTTGATTTTTCTTTTCTTGAAAAATCAGTTCATAACCTCATCCATGAGCAGCTCCATTCATGTTCTTTGTCCCTCTTCCTCCAGCTCCCATCAGCATTGATAAAGGAAAAGCAATACAGCTCCAGCATTCACAGTATTAGCAGTGAGAAACAATAATGCAGTACACAAAGACACTATAGTGTTGATTTGGGTATTTAAAAGGGGCATATAATAAATGTTACCATTATTATTTCAAATCTTCATATGAAGATGACTGTTTAATTGTGCCAGCTTCTATACACTCCATAAAACTGCAGGCTCTATATACATTCACATCACAGTTTCACCCACAGTCAAGTGCAGTCACCCGTGCAGCATCTACATTACAGCAGCCCAAAGAACACTAAGCAACATTTCAGACAGGATGCCAGCAGCACTGCTTCAGTTTTAGAAAGAGAAATACCAGCTCAGCCAAACAGAGCTGGAATGTGTTCATACAGAAAGAACACCAATAACCACCTCTTCTTGTATTCTGTAATTTGAACGCCTTATTCCTGATGGAAAAGCCATGGATGTATCTTTGCACCTGAACATGCCAGATCTGAGCAAGATGTGGACATAAGCACCTTTAGTTTCCACCAGCTTCCACAGAGTCTGATATTACAAGTATCTTGCAATCTTGAACCCTAAACATCTACAGATACTCAGCTGGTTATGTCTCCCAAAATCTAGGGCTCAAGAACTGCACAGTACTGGCAGCTCTAAGCACTGCTTCAGTATTAAGTTAAAAGGCAAAAAGCCATGTAACAGCATTGATGAAATCATGATGTTAAAAAGCCTATACTCTTTCCATAGGAATTACGCATACGCTTAATGGGGTGAATGTGTTCCTAATTTGAATAACCGTTTTTCATAGGGCATCAAAACACACTTCAAAATGTCTGAATGGCATAATCCTGGGCAACATGTAAAGTGTTACACTATAATACCATCCATCATTTAATGTATGGGGCTTTTTAAATCTCTGACTTCCTTTCCTGGTTTGACAGTAGCTTCCCTCCAGTTGTCACTAGTATACCGGAGTACACACACTGAGGGGTCTGTATAAAGCTTTGCTCTTCTTTCAGGTGCATGATGGGACCAAATTTGGGTATTTATCGAATACTTTGCAAAAAACTAACAGAAGGAATACAGATATGCTTTAGGGCTTGCAAACTTGATGAAATTAATATCAGGTCTTTGCTTGAGGAGAAAGTTATGTATCATCTTATAAAAACAATCATCAACACAAAAATTAAGCAAGTGAAACAAGTTGGAATGTATCTGTAAGTGAAAGTAAAAACACATAAGGAATATCTCAGCATGACTTATGATTATTTGTTCTTTTCATCCTCTTGTGCAACACATAGCCAGGGTACCTTGTCTCCTGTCCAAAACATACCTGACCAGCACTACTCAACTCGATGGTGACAAGTACTAAAATATAGTTCATTTATAACTCATTAGAAAAAACCTCAGGACACTCGGGACTTGCACATAGGTAATCTCTGGGAAGACCATATGCAGCTGTAAAAGAACTACTTAACATCTAACAATTAGACAAGGTAAGAATACCTTAACTCTTCCCTTGAGTACAAAGTTCTTAACTTATGATTCTCCAGTAATACCTTCTGGCTGATGTAATGTCTTCCTCCCACCTGACATGTGATCCTGGAGTAGGTCCCTTTTTGAGTAAACTCTTTTGCCTCAAGAGTAGTCCTATTGTCTTTAATACCAAAGTTTTTACTGCTAATTTGTTTCTTCAAATGAGCTCCCACGAATGAAGTTCTGTAAATCCTTTGTAATTTACTTACCAGTAAAAACATCCAGTGCTGTTCACTAAAACGCTACTTAACTTATTACACAAACAAGATCCAGTATGATGAAACTTCCTTTGAAGGATTCTACATGCCTGTGCTAAGTCTCACTCTGTTATTTCACTAAATAGGAAACAGATAATGTCCTTCCTTCTGCAATAAGTATCCCACTTAATCTTAACACTTCTAATAGTAGACATGTTGGGGCAGTTTCCCAAGGCACAAGACTCTTCTTAAATAACAACTACACTGTCCTGGGTTCAGCAGTAGCAGTCATTTTTTCTCCTTCTTAGTAGCTGGTGCAGTGCTGTGTTTTTGACTTTCAGCCTGGGAACAGTGCTGGTAACACCGATGGTTTTAGTTACTGCTCAAATATTTAGTCTGACCAAGGACTTTCCAAGTCTGATGCTCTGCCAGGGAGGAAGGGAAGCCATGAGGAAGCAGAGACAGGACACCTGACCCAAACTAGCCAAAGAGTATTCCATACCACAGCACATCATGCCCAGGATGTAAAAAATAGGGGCAGGGACCCAGCCGGGTTGGTTCACTGCTTGGTTGGGCTTGGTATCGGTCAGCAGGTGGTAAGCGGTCGTATTCCCTTGCCTTGTTATTTCCCTTATCATTATTATTATTGGTGGTAGCAGCAGTGGTTTGTGTTAGTTACTGGACTGTTCTTATCTCAACCCATGGGAGTTACATTCTTTTGATTCTCCTCCCCATCCCCCCAGGAGCAGAGGGGGGGAAGAAAGAGGGAGGAGTGAGCGAGCAAATTGTGTGAGTTACAGCTGGGGTTAAACCACGACATACACATAGTGAAATAACACACTACTTACCAACAAGATGAGACACCTTAGTGTTCTCTACTTTGGTACTACTAGGACTGTATCTGAAGCACCACAAATGGAGATTTGTCATTTTTTTTTCTAATCCCTTGCAACCTTACAGTCATAGAAGGCTTAAAGAAAAATACAGTCAACATCCTTTACAAAATGAGAAGATATAAACCCCCGAGAATTCTGTCACTAAAAAACTCTATTAGGAGGAACTAATGACTGCATCTAGAAAGTTTCAATCTGGTTCATGGGAAGCAAGCTCCTCAAAAATAAACCATGCCAGTCCAGCATTTTTATAGACATCATGGCTAAAATAAAGCAGAGAAACATACACATCAGTTTAAGAGATGTATTTCTCGGATTCTGTAACTATACTATGCACAAGCCTGCTCAGTTGTTGAATGAGACTTCAGAGAGGATGCAAGGAGCAGGCTGCAAGGTGCTATTCTTACCTGATCCAAAGCTCAGCCATGATATATTTGAGTTCATTTATTTTAAGACAGAGAGAAAGTACTGTTGAGATCCTGAACTACTGATTAACATGAAGAGTGTCATCTGCTAGATGTACATTAAGCCTACTAAACTGGAAGGTGAACTGATGCATATCTTTCTTTAAAGGACGCCTTATTTCAAATAACAGACTTGAGTTATAGATGAGTTAGAACATTTCTAAGTTAATCTCTTCAAATTACTAATGGATACTAAATGGGTGCACCTATTAATGAAAAAAAAAAAAAAAACCCACAAAAAACCCATCATATTCTAAGTTCAGTATTAACATTTTTTTTCATTTCAGCTTCCAGCTTTTTTTTTTTTTCCCATATTTTAACTGTTAGCTAAGAGTTTATCATTAAAAAACATTCTTTGTGAAGGCACCACTAGTCCAAGTAAGTACCATCTATCCCCTTTATAAAGTGGAATAGGCTCACTTGCCTGTATTCTAACATTGTATTCTTACCACACTTCACAGTTCCTAAGATTTAACTCCAGCTGTTCATATGCACTACCTTACAGTAGTTTCAGAAAAGTCTCTAACCTAACCCAAGCACCTTGACCAAATTCCAGTACTTGCAAGTAGAAAAAAAGTTTTACCAAATAAAAGCTTCCAAAATTCTCCAAATATCAGGTTTTGAGTCAGAGATTCTGCCTTTATCATTTGAACATTAGAGTGTGCAACATAGCCTCCCCTCAACCCAACCAGAGCACTACAGCTGATGCAATTAAGTCGAGGTCTAAAAAGTTGTTACCACAAAATTTGTTACCAAAACTTGTTACCACAATTTATCTTGGAAACTGCTTTTTCACCTTACTTTAGGTATTACCATAAAATAGATACGAAGATGCCTCGTTATACAAAATTAAACTCTGACTGACATTAAAATAATTAAAAAAAAAAAAACAACAAAAAAAAAAACCACACCAAAACAAAACCCTATTTAATTCTTTTGTGGGGAAAAGAAAGCCTACCTTCAGACTAATTAAGCACTGAAACTAAAGCACTGACTCCACAAAACTGTCAGAAAAGTCAGACACTTCAATTTTTTTAAAACAAAATAAAAGACGAGAATTATTTTCTTTTTGTGCTACCTCTTTTTCTATAAATGAAGATGATTTTTCAGAGATGCTTTCTTTGCCCAGTTTTATGGTCATGGATGCAATAGTATCTCCATATCAGTAAAACATGGCCTAGGAAAAGCAGTATAATTTGAGATATTTCAATGACTATGCCACTGAAGTAAAAGAAGTTTGAAGTGATAATTAAACACTGTATTACATATACTTGTACATTACAGACAAGGACACATTGTGCAACCTTTACTTGCACTGGTGAACAGTTTTAGGAGTAGTCCTATTGACGTCAATGAGACTACTTACGTTGGTAAGAGCTCACTAACATGTGAAGAGTTGTGCAACGAAGGCCCAAACACAGTTCATTCCACACGTTGTTTCAAGCTTTGCTCCTCAACCACAAGATTTTCCCTAATAGTGTTAATATTATTTCATTAACTTTACCATTTAGAAAAATATGTGAGAATATACAACTTGTTCGACTGTCCACAGCCCAGTATTTCAGCTCAATACCAAATCAGAGGCACATAAGAATCCACCACTGGCTCAGGCTACAGCAGGTTGGTTAGGGTCCTGTCCAGTCAACTTCTGAGTATCTCCAAGGGTGGAGACTCCACACCCTCTAAGCAGCCTGTGCCAGTGTTTAATCACCTGCACAATGGAAAAAGTGTTTCAGCTTGTGCCCACTGCCTTTTCTCCTGTTGCTGAGCGCCACTAAGAAGAGACTGGCTTCATAAATTTTACTGTCTCCTCTGTAAGACATGGATCTCCCCGAGACTGTTTTGCTCTAGGCCGAGCTGTCCTAGTCCCAATTATAGCCTTTCACTGGACTCACTGTACTATGTCCATGACTTTTTTGTACTGAAGAACACAAAACTGCACTCAGCAGTCCATATGTGCCCCACCAGGGCTGTGTAGAGGGACAGGATCACCTGTCTCAGTCTGTTGGCAATACTCTTTCTAATGTAGCCTGGGTTATTGGTGACTGCCTTTGCTGTGATGACACACTGCTTGTGCAGGTTCAATAGGAAGTAATTACAGGACTCAGTGCTATTGGGATTCCTTCTTCCTAGCAGGTGAAATAAATGGAAAAATCTTCACTGACTTGGATGTTGGCACCACAGAATAAAAAAACAACATATGGGGTCGTCTGCTTTTCCACAAGCTCCTACTGGTGTGGCAACCCTCTACTTACGTGACCTCATCTGGCAAAACATCTTCCGTCAATACTATTTTAGACAAGAATTCAAATAATCTAAATAATCTATTTGTTACTATTTTAACACTTTCTTGTTGGCAACCACAATAAAACAAAGACACAGCGTTTCAGTTGGGCCCTTAGGTTTCTTTTATAAAGCTTAAGCAAATGTCACAGAATGAAATGATAGTTTCAAAAATTAAAAATGAGCAGCTGCATCTTTTCCCTGTCCTCCTCCCCCTCATCATCTCCCCACCCTCTTCTGTTTGTTTTGGAGACAGCGTAACTCACTAACATGTGTTCACCTCCAAAAAGCATCCTTATAAAAAAAACCAAAAAACAAAAACCAAACTGGGGAGGGAGAGAGGAAGAAGAGCTGGGAAGAGCAGAAGTGAAAAGGAAAAGGAAAACAGGAGAGACTGAAACCAAAACTTGTGTTTGCATTGGACTTGGGAAACACCTCAGAAAAAATTAGAACCAAAAACTTATCAGTCTACATTCCTGAGTTCACAGGAAGCATGTTCTGCATTGTGCCTTTGCTACGATGATTTATATAAATTTTTCACAGACAAGGACAATAAAGAACTCAATCTGAAAAAAAAAAAAATCTGGAAGAATCGTTTCATCTTTCAATGTAATTCAGCTTTGTAATAACCCGGTTTTATCTAAAGCCTTCTTGAACCTGGCCATTGTCTACATTCAGAAAACACTTTAAAACTATAAAGTCATCCAGATAAGACAGGCAGTCGAATAGAGGAAGTTAAGGCACATTTCCACAAGCCAGGTCATAAATTTTCACTTCAGTGTGTTACAGTCCTGGGGGCTAAGATTTTTGTTTCTGTCCATCATGCTGACTGAATGAAACAGTTCCTATGAGATTGTAATAGGCCCATTACAACACTATATCATGACAAAAGAAAAATTCTAAAGGCATCTCTAAAATAGCACATAAACAGACTGATCCACTGTCAAAACTATCAAGTTAAAAGCTGTATCACATAATATCTGATAGGAAAAGTAAGATAAAGAACTTCAAAAATTTCAAATCAGACAAAATAAAGAGATTTAACATATAGATAGTTTTCAACATTTTTGTAATTCCTTCAGATTCACTCTAGGAAAGACTCCAAGACTGAAACTTCTGTAGGCTGGAGAATATAAACTTTAATACAATTTAACTGACAGTGACATGAACAATCTGGACTAAAAAACAGTGTACCCAAGACACCTAAAAAAAGATTTTGCATTGTACTGCAACAAAAATGGCACCAGGAGGTCTCTCAAGGATATTGTGTCAATGATAGAAGCAGTCATAAATGACAGTACATTACTGTTTCTCCTTTAGTATCACTGTCACAGTATCGGCTATTGGCTTAGTAATTTTCTAAAGAGCAGTCTGAGGGACTTAACAGTGCTGCCACTTCGTTCACATTACTTCATGAGCTATGAACATATCTGATGGTCAAACTCATCTGAGTCCCCTGGCATGTCTTTCCAGCAAATCCTGCAATTATGTTCAAATGCCAGTGACACACATACTGTAACTTCACTGCAAGGTATCTAACTATAGTAAGGTCAGTAAACACAACATATTTTCATAATTAAGTGTGCTTAGTATCAGAGCAGCTGAGGAAATCTTAATCCCTACATATTTTTAACAGGGGGTGGAGGGTGGGTGAGGCAGAGTGTAGTGAAGGGAACAAAGAAAGAAGCAAGCAAAGAACTAATGAAAAAATCCATCAACTCCAAGGTTTTAGGCATGGCTGTCTTCTCTTGTAATAGGCAGGCTCAAGAAATACTGGTTATATTACCAGCAGAAAAAGGTCACAGAGCTCCATGACCACTCTTTCAATATACATAAATGGGCAGAGTGAACCCGGGAGAAAGCAGAAAGAGAAGGCAGAAGCAAACTTGAGGGGCATGAAGAAGAACCCAGGTCAGGCAGAGTACAAAGACTGTATTCAGGCAGTAAGGGAATGAAGCTTCTGTGTGTGCAGGTATCACACAGAACTGGAATAAGGAAGCAAAACAGTTCAAAATTAAACAGGGAAGGGAAAAAAAAAAACAAAAAAAAACCAACAAAAAAACCCACAACAAAAAAAAATAACCCCACAAAACAAAACAAACAAAAAATATTAACTTGGCAGCTTTTGCCACAATCCAGTTCTCTTGTCTTAGCTGCTTAGCTGCATGATCCCTTATGTCATCACAAAAAGTGAGCACTATGAGGGTGGGAATAGGCAGCTCAGGTTGAAGGAAGGTAGAATCTCTTAATACAGCAGTATTATTAATCTCTGCTGATTTACAATGATTGTGAATTACAGCCCAAAACCCTGGAAGAATGAAAGCACACCAAGAGGCCACATATCTATAATTTGCAAGTATGTAACATTCAGAAAAGCTCAAGTAACACATTTTGTTGATTCAATAAACAAGCAACTTGCACAACAGCTCTTCGACAGATTATGCACCTATTTTATGAAGACACCACAAAAAATGGCAAAAATTACTGGATGTCTCCTGCACACAGACATAGGCTGCTCAGTCTTTCCAGACCAAAAAAAACAAGCAGATGCAGGAAAAAAGGGGCTTTCTGAAAATTTGCTCATTGTACAACACTGTCTTACCTATTGCACATTGTTTCCATGTCAACAACTACACCAGCAAGTTATTTTAGTCTATGAAGTCTACTCTATGAATTTTCTCTGAAACCTTTTTATATAGCCACCCAGTAGCAGGAACACCTGCGGAGAAGACAGAATGTGTAGTATCGTTACCCTCCACAGCCAAAGCTATTTGAACCAACAGCTTGCAGAACCCTGCGGACTGCCTTTACCAGCACGCAGGGAGGAGCCCTAGTTGGAGCAAAGGAAGAAGGTAAGTTCCTGAAGCAGGCTGCAGTCCTTCCAGACACTGAGAAGTGACACAGAGAAGTGACAAAGCCAGAAGCAGAGTAAGCAACAGCATTCCAGCACAAGGACCACAGCATATGGCTGGCAGCTGGGGTTACCCCCTGGTCCTGGTTTGTTCTCCTAAAGCTATTTCTGGTCCCCATTCAGTGACTTTTTAACTGTACAATATTCATAAAAGATAGCGATACAGGGTTTTTTTTTTTGCTTTGCTTCAAGTAAGTCTCCCAGAACAACTCACATCCATGCTGCACTTGCACACAGTTTTTATTGAGCCTTTACTTTAAACATGCTACTAGACTGCTGTATCAAAGGACTATGCTTTCCACTTCCCTAAAAGAAATCAAATGCCCAAACTGGAAAGATGTCATGAAGTTACAATCATAAACATTGCAAATTCAGAGATAAAAATACTACTACTTTGTTTTCAGGACCTAGTGCTCCCCTTCACCACCCTCCCCACACACACCCTAAAAAGAGAAAACTCAAACTTTTCACTGTAGGAGGCCACTATTTCAGAAAGTTACTGTATAAACATCTAGTGTCCAACCATTCCACACACATGCTAGAACTGAACTTTACTGAAATTGATAGAAATCTACCAAAGGAATAACTTCCCCCTATCATTAAGGATACATAGTTACGCTTGCCAAAATAAGACAGCATTTAATAATTTTACAGATTTATCTGCTTATCCATATAAAAATGCATAGAGCTTATTTCAGTTGCACTGTTGGTAAACAAAAAAACAAAGTCATCATGCCTTGATGCTAGAAGTTTTCTTCTACTTCAGAACAACAATACTGAGGTAAAGAGAAGTGTCTTCTCTGTTTAATGACTGGCTTATCAGAAGCAGCAAATCAAAAAATACAGATTGCATCTAAAGACAAAAAAATGTGTTGCAGAGGTCTGTACGCTCTTCAAGGTCACTCCTTTCTAAGTAACATGAATCTTGTCATATGCAATAACTAGAAAGTTTTGTCCTCCTACATTTCCTATAATTTTACTCTATCAGACTGTAAAAAATGCTGGGTAAATGGGTTTCTAGGGCCCAAAGACACTACCTTCTTATTTCAAAATAAAGCATAGACCTCTCTTAAAACCTGAAATAGTTTTTTTCTATGTTTGCCTAAAATAGTTTATTGAAATATCACCTTGTTGTACTATAAATATTAACTAATTAAACCCAAAGGCATTCAAAAATATCAATTTTATGATCATATAAAAGAAACAGAGGTTAAATGATTCCTGCACTTCATTTTCCTGTAAGTTTGAAGAAGTCCAAATTACTCTTACTTCATTACATGAAATAAACTCATACAGCTTTAAAAGCTTTAAAGATTCCTGACACTTAAAGATGAACTCAGACCAGTATTTTAGTCTTAATGTCATAGCTACACACTCGTATCAAGTAAGAAATATTTCAACATCGATGTCTTTTATCGGAAACCTTATATATTATTTACAATTCCTAAGATATCTACCAGTATTTATACTCCTGTATACAATGACTTTGCTCTACATACCCAGTATAAACTTTTTCAAATGAGATTGTGTCAGATCCCTTTAACCATTTGAAGTACTGCCTGTCTTCCATATTTCCAAACAAACAGTTTACACAGCTAAAATACAATTCTACCAATGTTTCTAAAACCATACTGTATTAAACAGAGATACAGCATAAAACCTGGTTTGTTTCTGAATTTGTGAATTCACTTGTAAATACTGTTGAATACTACATATGCAGAAGGTTATACATTCTCAGTGAAAGACTCTCTCTGACAAGGTAAAGGAATATCAATCAAATCTTTACACTAAAGGGAAATCTGTTTCTGGAAAGAATTAATTGTTCCCACAGATGTCACATCCACAAGAAAGTATCCTGATGCTTTCAGCAAACAATAAAATGACAACTGAGGGATTTAACTTGGGACTTAAGAACAGTAAAGGAAAACAAGCCAAATTTGCAGAGATTATACCCTCACATAAAGATGGCAGATGCTTTAATACACTTGTTAAAGGAGATATAGCCCTGTAGAAGCCTAAGCAGCATTTATTTCTATGACAGTTATCCAACCTGCTTCAGGGTTTTTTTTTTAAATCCTACTGCTTAATGGAAATAACCAACTAAGTATTTGGATAATTCACACCAAGCTTTAATAAAGTGCTGTAATAACATTCTGGTTTTCACATGATAGAAGGAAAACTGACAGTTATTAATTTAAATCATGGGTGTCCAAACCTTTTGTTTTTAATGTGCAGGCAGTGCAAAACAACAGCTAGAGACAGAACAACTGTTGCATCACTGCTTCCCTCTAATCCACACACATTTCATTCCTTCAGTCCATGAAGTCTGAGCTTGCCTGCCTTTTACTGCAACCCCACACCTTCTTTTAAAGTGAAATCTCTTATTATCCCTTCTTTTTGTTTTAATGTAATACTTTTAGTACTATTAAAGGAAGAAAGAGTATGTTTTGCCACCCACAGGAAAAAAAAAAAAAACAAACACAAAACCCAAAACCAGTCAGCACAGGACAGCACATTAAGCTGCTGCAACTTAGCCTAAGCTCTCTATAGAACACTAACCATCCGAAAACACCATCCATCCTGCTGAACTGGTGAATTCTATTTGGTACAGTTGCAGCATACGCTCTGGTGGCCTATCTACTATGTCCACCAAGTTCACATGCACACTACATTATCCCTTGCATCAGATTCCTTTGATAACATCTTTCTTTATTCGCACCTAATTTTTTTCCTGCCCAGATTTCTGCTATTCCCCATACACTGTATTAAATGCATACATTTCTCAGTAAGTCCAAATGCTGTGGTTATATTCTGCCATGACGCTAGTTAGTAAGTTTCTTATCACCTCCCCCTCCACCACACTCTTTTCCCAGCACAGACTTCCAACAGTCACTGTCTGGGTGACAATTTTAAACTGACATGATGGGTCGCTGACTTTCCATAGTCGAATTCTCTCATTTTCTGAAGTACAAATATTCACCCCATCTCTTTGCCTGCTCATTTTGCTGCTTCTGTCTTGGTTCCTTCTGTCTTCATTTCTCTACAGCCTGGGACAGAGATATTAAACTTGCAGTTGTCTTTAGTCTACATACAGGTCAAGAATATTTTGTGCCTTCTGTAAACTTAAGTTCCTATTTGAGGTAACATTTAAGTAAATACAACCTGAATTCTTGCCCTCTCCTAGTTTATAAATGCCTTCTAATGGATTTTGGGAGACACTTTTATAAAGAACAGAAAGCAAAAGCAAACTTAACTGCTCAATCCCATTAATTTAACAACAGCATAGTGTTCACATACCAAATTCTGTTTTGGAAGAAGTAAAAAAGCTGCAAAAGTTTAAACTATTGTTCTCTGAAAGAAAAAACAGGAGGATTTCTGAAATCCCATAAATCTTGCATTTTCCTATCTGCTGCCAAGATTCAGGAATGAAACTAACGGGGCTAAAGTGCAGGTCACTCACCTTTTTTTTGCTTGTTTTTGGTAATTAGTGAAAATATAAAGTCAAAATTTTAATTTTCACTATTAAAAAGCATCCTAATTTAAATCCTTATTTTTATCGATTCAAATTACACAACAGATGCAATAAGAAAAGGATGCAATTACACTGCAAACAGCACAAAAACAGAACATGGGAGAACCTCTAAGTCACTCTCTCTGCTCTGAAACAAGAATAAATAAGTAAATAAGAAAAAAATAAGTACTTCTTAAGTGCATCCCTTCTCAGACACAATTTGAAAGTTGTTCCTAAAAGTCTATGGTAGCAAGCAATACAGTTTATATTGGTTTACTATCAATGTATTTCTTACTCTTTAGTCAGCATTTCCCTAACATTTTCTCTTGTGATATCATTACCTCCTACAAAAAACAACTGTCCCGCTTCGTATGCCAACTTTGTATACTGTACCAGCAGTCTCAAACTGGCTGCTATATTCTATATTGCCCTCTTCAATCCACTTTCTCTTTTCTAGATAGATCAGAATTCATTACGTTTTCTAAATCTCTTATTTTCTGTCACTTCCCCTTGGATTCCAACTTATTTGCACACCCAGAGCTTGGTCTTCCAACGTACACCTTATTCTGGCTACAACCTCACCAGTGATGAACAGAATGGGCTTAGTTTATTTCAAATTTCACTTCTAATGCTTCTGTTAATAAAATTGTTGCCATACTTTCTTGACTTACTTGTTTTGCTATTCATTACTATCCCCAAACCTGATTCTGCAGTACTTATACCTAGCTATTTCTGATTTAACATTTGCATATGTTGTATTTAGCATTATTTATCATACTTTGGTTCATTACAAACCACTACTCCAGTTTATCGTGACTTTTGAATTATAAGCCTTCTTCACAACCTCTCTCTTGCTTGCTGGCATCCACTGGGTTTTTGTACATGCATCCTCGGGTCTTGTACTCTCTTCCATGAAAGACATGATATATATTTAGCCCAAAAGAAGGTTTGCATATCCTGCCAACCTCAAGAGCCAAATAATTGCTCTTTGAGTAACACTCTTCTCTTTGTAAGGTATCCCTGTATAATTATTTATATTGGCTTCTGAAAATGCACAGAACAGCACTGAAGTTGAGATAAAGTTCTGCAGGTCACCACTGCAGCTCTCACACCAAGAAGCAGAAAAGCCTGAAATGGTATAGGAGGAAGAAGGAGGAGGCAAAAAATGACATAAGAAACATTAAGTTTATCATCAGAGTCCACTACCGCATACAAGTAACAGTAATGATGGACAGATATTCCTGGTATCCCTTCTGAATGTCTCAGGGATGAGAATTTGGAAGTACCTCTCAGAGGTGCAGGGGAAGCACACAAGGGTATGCAGGGAAATTGCACATCCGTTTCCCAAGCAGTCTCACCATGCTCCAGCCTTACTGCCTCACAGCAAGCGGCCGTTCCCACTGCCCAGGACAGTGATACAACATACCTTAGCAAAGGCACAGGAACACGGAGCTTGGTCTGGGAGAGTGAAGAAGCAGCAGGCAATCAAAACCCCATACTGACCAGGAGGGACAGGGCAGACGCACAGAATTAGAGCTTCAAAATGATCAAGAAGAATTCCATCAAATCCTACTGCTTCAGCTACACCCAACTATGAGAAACATTCCTTACCTGTTATGTTTCCATTAGGCTCTCTTGATATGGCTGTATAAACTGTCTGGTCATACTCAACCTTTCTGTAGTCACTAACTCAGCCTTCTGCGCTCATTTCCCTCTGGCTTTACTGGAGGGCTTTTTCTAAGGAACACTGTGGAGTTTGTTTCACACAAGCTATAACTTACAACTCACCATTTCTGATCTCTATTTTATTTTTTGAAGAAGGGCACATTTTGCAGTTACTCTGCATAATGTAACTTTCATCCTCCTTCCATGTTATGCTGTACATCCTATATTAAGACTATAAACCACAAATATATTAATAAACCAACCTTCCACAAAAACCTGTCTTCTTAAATAACCGAGTTATTCTAAAAGGGATTTACAACAGACACTGAATCTCACTGATCAAAGTTGCTTTTTTTCAGAAGAAAATTATTTTATTAAGTAATATAAGCAATACAAAAAACATAGCAAAAGCAGAAGAGTACAGAGCCAGGTGCTTTCCTTTAAGACAATGAGATCATAATGCTTACTATAACGAAATCCATTTCAGCCTCCAAGTTGCTAAAGGACCAAAATTAATTATATTAAAACATAATTATCTCTTCATGTTATTATTAAAATGATGCTGATAAAATGAGAATTTAAGTTATTTTGTATTTTAAAAATATTAACATTTAGTGCATACAAAGTATTTAGAGTCCACTGAGGACTTGTGACATGGTTTTGATTCAAAATAATAATTGTCATTACTTTATAAATCATCTGGGGATGATCATTCTTTAATCCCCAGGGTGAAACATCATCCTGCCAAAGGTGGTTGGTGAAATTTGGCCCCTATTCATTAAAGTAAGTATCTGTACTTCCTCTTGCAAAGTTTAAGCAAAAGAAAAGATGTGAGCGAAAGTGGCTTTCTAAATGTGACCATTTTGAGAACATACAGGTATGGGTACAATATCTGGATCTCTATTTAAATTTTGTTGGCAATAGCTTACTCAATCCTAGTCTTTTAAATCATGCTTCATAATATATTGGCTTTAACAGGACTGAGTCTACAATGAATACAGCCTCTTAAAACCAGAAGCATCAGGACTCTTCATTAGGGACTGTAGTGATAGGACAAGGGATAATGGGTTCAAACTTAAACAGGGAGAGTTTAGATTGGATATGAGGAAGAAATTCTTTACTGTAAGGGTGGTGAGGCACTGGAATGGGTTGCCCAGGGAAATT
>JAOEHY010045495.1:0-11228 GCA_025447955.1 Psilopsiagon aurifrons
CACCAATGTTTTCAGTTGCTGCTCAGTAATGTTTACTCTGACCAAGGACTTTCTGAGCCTCATGTTCTGCCAGGGAGTAGGGGAAGCCAGGAGGAAGCAGAGACAGGACACCTGACCCAAACTGACCAAAGTGGTATTCTGTACTACAGCAGGTCAGGCCCAGTATAAAACCTGGAGGCAGTTACCCGGAAGGGTTAGATCACTGCTTGGATTGGGCTGGGTATCGGTCGGTGGGTGGTGAGCAGTTGTATTCTCTTTCCTTGCTATTTCCCTTATCATTATTATTATTATTGATGGTAGCAGGAGTGGTTTGTGTTATACCTTAGTTACTGGACGGCTCTTATCTCAACCTGTGGGAGTTACATTCTTTCGTTTCTCCTCCTTACCCCTCTGGAAGTGGAGATGGGGGAGTGAGAGAGCGGCTGCACGGTTTTAAGTTATGGCTGGGCTTAAACCACGACAGAATATAAAAAAGTTTTGGTATCATCCAGGTCTACCCTGATTTGTATCACACAATCCAATATAAATAATGTTTTGAAATACTCAGTTATCCAAAACTTATAAAGACTTCTGTAAATCGGTTTATATGACACCTCCTCTTCCCCACCCCTGTTCTTCTTTGCTTGATATGGCCCCAGTTTTGCTAGCTCTTCTCCATCTCAAAGCTCTTCCAGCTACAGTGGCTTACTGCAAATACACTACATCTAATTAGAAAGACAACAGGAATTACCACAACTATCTGATATGCCTCTCCTGAGTTATGTGCTCATAACCAAATGTTATCAACACTCATCAGCTGGGGAGTTAAAACTGTCATTATGCTTTAACGTTTCAGTGCATTATGCTCTCATATTTGTGTATATTTTTCCATATATTTCCAGTGCTGCCCCACTTGGGAAGAAATATAACTTTTTCTGCTTCTTTGGAGCATTAAAATTTTTAATGAGAGAGCACAAAATGCCCAACTAAGTGCATTTGGGTTTTGACATTTCGTACATAGGTCAGACTTTCAGAAAGTGCTAAGAAGATACTCTGTGAAAAAATGGACCCTGATCTATCCACAACAGGCTTAAACTAATGAAAGGAGACAAGATGGCTGTGTGGTCTAATGTCTGTACTTGGGAGTATGAAAGATTTCCAGTTAAGAAAATTCAGGGTACCAATATGATATCAGAAAATACATGCAGCAAGTTTTAAAGAGAATTCTTGCTGAATTGCAAAAGAAATAGTATACAAAATGCCTGTCAAAGGCTGCAGAAGAAACTTTGTTATTATATTAAAGAAAAAAACCAAAAACTGAACAACAAAAACTTGTTTTTTATAACTGAGTGGGAAAGTTTTAGCTTTGTTTACAGTTCTAGAAATATTTTGTATCAAATTTATATGAGAATTTAAGTTATAGCAATCCTTTTTAAAAGAGCTTGGCCCTAAACATTTAACAAGTCAGTAAAGTAGTTAGTTGTTAGAAAAAGCTGTTTTCCTTTTATTTAATGCAGCATTCCATTTGATGCATGCACTATACGTAGGGCTGCTTTTGTCTTCTAGGATGTGTGGTATTTCTCATTGCCTGTCAAGGCAGAAGTTTTGTATCTTGTGTGCTGGTCTAACAAGGCATTAGCAAGGAAGCTTATTTCAGGTAGCAAATAGTATTATGAAATATATATTTTTCTTGATCTGTCATGACACTTGAAACTATGGATTTTAATTAAGTACCACAAATTAACAAAGTAAGTAGATGCAAAAAAAAAAAAAATGAGCTCTTACCCTTTTTCTTTTTGCCTTTTTTATTTCTTGGTTTTGCAATATGAGTCAATTAAAGGTATGCTGACTGAAACACCTGAATTTGCCTTTTTGTAGACCAAAGCTGAATGCTGAGCTGGCATTTGAGTTTTACAACTGGTACCTCAATAGTCACTGCTTTTTAATATAAAATTTAAGCAGCATGAAAAAAATTGCACAGAAACAAGACGAGACCAGCCTAGAAACTTTGGGTATGACCTCTGGAGGACTTCTGGTCCAAACTTGCAGCTCAAGCAAGGACACCTGGAGCCATCTGCCCAGACATGTCCATGGCTTTTGAATATCTCTCAGGTTGGAGACTCCACTACTTCAGTGGGCAAGCTGTGTCAATGCTTGCTCACTCGCTCAGTAGAAAAGTGTTTCTTGAAACTGTGTTTCAGTGTGTGCACCCACTGCCTCTTTTCATGTCACTGGGCACCACTGAAAAGAGCCTGTCTCCATCCTCTTTGCACCCTCCTCTTGGTTACACATGGATAAGACCATCTCTTCTCCAGGCTGAGCAGTCCCTGTTCTCTCCACCTTTTCTCATAGGAGAGGTACTCCATGCCCTTCACCATCTTTGTAGTCCATCACCGGGCTCTCTCCAATACGTACATCTCTCTCTTGTACTGGGGAGCTCATAAATGGACTCAGCACTCAGGCTGCAGCCTTACCAGTGCTGATCACTTTGGTACAGACTTTAATAGGCAGCAATCCTGGCAGTCTCTCCTCTTACCATAAAGATCGTTTGGTGTTGTCAGTTTGAGGATTAACAATGCCCAAATGCTCAGCTAAAGGGTGGGAGGAAAAAGCAAAGGGGTTGTAAGCTTCAGCAGTGACAGGACTGTTCTGTCAAGAACAAAATCCTTGTTTCCTTTTGTTGTGCTTACAAGGGGTTTTAATATAGATTGAAGCCATTATTCCGATCAGTCTGACCAGCCTGTTGTTCAAGAGACTTTTCAACACATTTTTACAAGTTGGATTCTCTATAGGCTCACAGTGAGTAGTCTGAACTACTTTTTTTTTTTTTTTTCCTTTTAAATATCAGGCTACAATTAGGAAATGCTGTGTGCCATTGTTTTCCTAACATATATAGCCTACATAATCTGTAAGAGTTCTTTAATATTTTGCTATGTGAAGCAATTTCATGAACTATGAGACCCAAGATCCTGCAGACATAGTCAAATCCACTTCCACAGAAGCAGTAGTACTTAAATGCATTTTAAAATAAATTACTAAATTTGGAAACAGAATTTGTGGCATGGCATCCCTAAGTCATCCTCTGACCAGAAAATACTGTGTGGAATCATCAGTAGAGAAAATTTGCTATCACCAGATTCCAAATGCTCCACACTTCTGCTATATTTCTGCTTTTTCAGAGTTTGGAGTATTTTATAGAAGCATCATGACCCAGATCGGTGCCACACAGATTAACTGTTTCCCATAGGAGAAGGACCCAGCCCACTGCTCTGCTCTGGCACAAGGATGGCTGCTGAGAGGTTGCATTGGGTGGATGTCACGTTCTCCTGAGCAACAAAACCTTTGGGAAGAAATCTCACAGCGCTCAAAGCTGCTGAACACAGGAGTTTGCTGTGTACCTAGCCCCTAGCCCCACTCCACCATCCTGCTCATTCAGCTGAGGATGCTGCTTACAATAATGGGGGTTGGAACTAAACGATCTTAAGGTCCTTTCCAACCCTAGCCATTCTAAGACACTGTAGTTTATCAGCTTTTGCAGTTAGGCCCACAGAGACACTGGGTGTGTTGGGACCCTTTACTCCTCCCCCCATAAAGACAGTTATAGGAAATTGGTTCTGGAAATCATATGGCAAAATGAAGTGACCAAACTGCTTACTTACACTTACATTTATGTAGCACCAGACTGGAGGTTACAACACTTGCTGCCAGTGAGCAGCCAGCCTTGTTAAGTATTCCACATGCTGCTTTCTCACACCATCAGAAGTGAAGAGCATTTTCAAAAAGAATTTTGTGCTGAGATGAAATAATCCTTTCAAAATTTTCTTTTCCTTTTTTAATAGTAATTTAATTTTTGCTAAGAAAAGGCAACCATACAATATAACCCCACTATTCACAACCCAAGGAGCATGGAGCGTTTCCTGCATTAAAGCAGTGCAACAGTCTCTAGATGTACCTAGGGCTAAAAAAAAAATAAAATTTAATACTAGCCCTGTAAATATAACTGCATTTATCTTAACAATCACCTCTTCTTTGTGCCACACCGTTTCCCTTTACTTTCTTGCAACTTCAAGAGAGAGCTTTAGAGAGCATGTTTTCGAAATATCTCCGTGTGTGGAGCTTATTAAATTAGTTGTTTCTTCCACTATATATATAAAAAAAACCCCACAGATTAAACCTCAAGTCATTTCATGGTCTGAAAAGACTGTCAATAAAAGTGAAACAATGTTTGTAGAGTTTAGTAAGGTGGGTTAACCTTTTGAAGAACACAGCAAATGTTTTGTGGAAAAAGAAATTACATTCATGTGTCCTTTTGGCTTCGCAGAGGTAGTTTTTTAATATAACATGAAAGAGCTGCAAACACATGTACTGAATGGCAAGTATGCTGATCGTTGCCCTGTGGCAGGTTTAAGAAAGGCGACAGCCAGAGCACACAGCAGAACTGCCTGAAAGATCGGTTGCCGTGTCAGTTTTGACATCTGTTTTGGAAGAATTTTGTCTGTCTCTAAAGCAGTGTGATCCTCAGTGTACAGTAGCTTTGGAAGTGTTAGCTAGTCCATGTTGTGCTGAGCACACTGATGCTTTGAAGTGTCAAAAGCTGCTCAAGATATTTTAGCAATATATAAGCCCATTTCCTTTGACGGAAGATTCAAGACAAGGCTGTGGGAGAGTGAAATTTCTTCTGGAAGATTACACTCATTGCTATATTAAGTGGCGGAAAATCTTCCAGTCCCTCTAGCCTTTGAAAATTATGATCTACAGCCTGAGTCAGTGTGCTCATATTCTTCCCCTGACTGGGTGGTTGAGGCTCAGGAAGTATCTCCATTGAAACCAAATGACTGTGGCTGTAAAGAAAAGGAAGGCTCTCGGCTTGAAAAAACACAGAAGTGTGTCTATCCAAGATGGGGAAGCCAGGGGAACGTGGTACAACATGAAGAACTGCACAGTTTAATCATTTTTCTGTACACATTTGTTCTGTTCCCTGTAACAACTTATTGTAATCTAAAAAAAAATAGTTAATTATGAATGTATTTTTTTCCATTCTGTTAATCTGAGAGACTTTTACAATTAGAATTCATAAACCAAATTTATTTAATGTTCAGAAAGACAGAATTGCCGTTAATTAAAGATAACAGTAAATCAAAGGCATAAAACAATCACATGCTGTACTGAATATGATTACAGCAGCCAATATGTTGAATACTTGGAGATATATTGTCTATTGCTGATGGGAAAATATGCTGTGTCTTCTCTGATATTGCAGTTCCCCCCCCACCTCAGGTATCCTTTATCCATTTTTCAGAATACTGTCATCCTTCAGATTAGTTGCGGGCAACAAGGCTTTTCATAGCTTGGCTCTAATTCCCCATTATGATACAGCACTTCATCTTAGGCATTGCATTGCAAGCAATAGTGAAGATTTACTTTCTACCAGTAAATGATACACAGGCACCACAGCCAATCTTTCTATTGACATTGTCTATTTAAACAGCTATGGAAGGTCCATCAACTCCCTGTGCTAACAGAGTCGAACAGACATCTCTCATCATTATTTTTCTTCCCAGTTTTCTTCATCCTCCAATGTTGTTTCCCTTACTGAAGATTATAGCAGGTCACAATGGAGCAGGGCTGGTTAACAAGCAAGGCATAAAACAAATTAATTATTTAAGTTTGGAAACATGTTAACTCAATCAATTTGAGAGGAAGTTTTAGGTACTGAGTTAACTGACTAACATCCAAACTTGTGCATGTCTCTAAAGAGTCAGTTCAGTAATATTCAGCTCCCTGTCTTGAAAGGCAAAGACACATATTTTCTTGGCATCATAGTAGATGCCAATTTAAATCTGCTAGCTGAATTCAAGCTCACTTTCAAGAAAATCTCAGGATATATGAATATATACTCAATAAGACAAAGCCTCAAAGTCTGTTGTTAAAAAAGTGATGACACTGATAGTGACTGGACTGAACTGACCCCAGCAAATACACTATTAACTTCAAAGCCCAAGCTTAATCTCACTTTACTCCATGTAAATTAAATGAGGATGTGGAGAGTTGTATAAGAAGCAGTCAACAGAGTCTAATTTTGTCTCAGGAATGACCCTCATTTATGAGGCTGCGGATATCTACTTGAACCAGCATAACATGAATAGTCACACTGAAGTGTGAATGTTTGGAGAGTCAGTGACCTTTGTATTTTAGACCACTGAGCAGAAATAAAATAATAGAACAAGGATGTAGCTCCTCTCTTGGAGGACTTAGAAATGTTTTAGGATATTTTGGTGGCTGGCAGATGAGAACTAAGCTAGAATGATAAACTTAATCTTCAAATGTTTTTCTTTGTAGGCAATTAATCTGCCCAGCTCCCTGTACCTAAGCCAATGCAAAAGCCAAAGGTATGCTGAAGATATGTAAGTCCTCCTGTGCAAGGAATATGTTTGGTTCATTTTAAGAAGCAAAGCTACCTTTATTCTCACTTACACTGGATTCAAGTCTTATTCTGAAATTACCAGAATGTGATGAAAGAGTGTAAAACTTTCTCTTGCCAGTTTTGCTCACTTTCAGGGCTCCTTGAGGGGTCAGAAGGGATCAGAAACCTATTACTCATGAAACTCAGGCCTACTATATTTAATAGCACCGAGGAATATTAGAAATCTGTTTAATAAAATAGTAAATCAGTCAAAAAAAAAAAAAAAAGCTAAGCATTAATTAGATTTGGGATATGTCACACATCTCCCAGATCAAGCACCTTGTAATTAAAAATTAGTTTACAGATTTCAGTTTTCCCTATATGAAAGAGTCTTCCATTCTATTTTTATCTCAAATTGTTCTTGGCAATCCATGTCAATCTGGGAATGCTCTGAATTTTGCTCCAAAACCCTCCGGTAAGTGACCTCATTAAAAATACAGCAGTACAGCATAAAGTGTCAGAAAATGGTTGCAGCTTCCAAAACATTAAATCTCCCAATGTAGCCAAATATTTTGGCAACTGGAGCAAATGTAGGTAGAGGTGGAGAGTCTCTGCTACTTACGGCCGTAGAAGTGTTTTGATTTAAGCTCTGTTTTCTTCTAGATTGTTCTGGTTTAGGCTGTCATTTGATTGCAATGAAGGTCCTGCTAGGACCGTTTTTCCAAAATGAATCTTTAAAATCCATGAGAATAAGTTGGTACAGCTTATTATTTTGTAGATGAAGCCTTATTTTTGTAGCTAATTTTAATCGTTGTGATATTCATTTCACGGATTCAGAAATATGTGCAGCACCATTTGTATGAGAGGTACCAGGTTACTTCTGTTTACAGAAAACAAAAAAGCCAGTGACGATTTCATTCACATTTCTCAGCATGTGTGACTCAGAACTAGAAACATTGCTATAAATAACATGGAAAAAATTAGGTTGTTATTAAAAGCTATGGGCTAATTTTTCCTTAGGAAAGACTCACTAACCTACCAGCATCCCTAGTCTTCTGTTGCTCTGAGCACCATCATATTACATATTCAGTGTAAGCTGCTCAGAAATCATGATGTTGGGACAGCATTTAAAAGTTAAGATTTCCTTTTATATTTTGTATCCAGTCAAGAAAGAGCAGAACAGATTCTTTCATTTTACTTTTATGACCTAGTGTGCCTTCCTATATTTTTTATAGTTTTAAAGGAAAGAATTTTTTTAAAGGAACGTAATAAAAGTTTTTGTGAAAATGCATGCTTGCATCTTTAAACAGAAATGCCTACAATTCTGATTATGTGAAGTCATTAAAGGAGTATTTTACTTTTTTTTCTGGGACAGACTTTTTGGCATCATCTCATTCAGCATTTCCCACTACAGCAAATTATTCCATTATGTAAGAGTAATAGCCTGGAGTCTCGTTGAAAGGGAGTTTTCCCTGGGCTTTGGGACTGTTCTTGCTGCAAGGAGATGATGATTTCATTAAGTGAGTTGGAGTAATGTCTTGGTCCTAAAAACCCAATGCAGGCTTGCTGTCACGTTCCATACCAATCATGAGGAAAGCAGAGGTGCCTTGCTGCCTGCCAGGGAGTACATGGCTTCTTCCATACTCCACCCTGGTATTCCAAGGTGGAAGCTGAAGGGGATGAAGATGCCAGCCCATGTGCACTTGACTGTGTTCTTGCTCCAACACCTCACATTGAATGGACAGCCTGGAAGCTTCCATGATGGTTAACCAACACCCATGGTCAGTGCAGGGCTTGGCCCGCAGAAGTGCTGGTCCTCTAGTCACAGGGTCTCAAGGTCAACCTTGGCTGGCTTCTGGCCAGCCACAAAGTCACTGCCTCCCCACCTCCTCCCCAGCAGGGCAGGGAGCAATGGATTAGTACAAAGTGTGATGAATCCAGCGGAACAGCAGTTTTTCTCCTTGGTTGCATTTCTTTCATTTTCTGGCTTTCATGCAGGCCTACCAGTAACTCCCCTCACTTGATTAAAATTAATCCAGTCAAAAAATGATCTTAACATTAATTCAGATAAAAACTGAGCTGGGGCCTCGGGGTATTCCCGTGAAGTTCATTTGCCGTAATTTCTCTTTCCTTGGTTTATTTTTTTCAATAGGGCTGTCTCATGGTGCACCCACCTTGCCTTCACACAGAGCAGTGATCCTTTTTTAGTCAAGGTAACAACTATCCCCAAGGGTCCTCTTATTCCACATGCAATTCTTCAGGGCATGCACATGCTTTGAAAAAAAGGAGTCTAAGAATCAGCCTACTTCTACAGTGCCTATTGCTGATCAAGAATGGCAAGATGAGATCCTTGTAGGTGCCAGACAGACGGAGACAGCATATACATTTGGTGTTTCTAAAATGAGAGAATGAGTGCACCACTTAGGCTATCTGTCTTCTGATCACCTGCATGCCTTCCTACCCTTCCTCCCCTATCTTGGCAGCTGAATGAGTAGGGAGCTTTTGGGGCAGTAATGGACAGAAGAAAGAAAGAAGGCTTGGACTGTGGTGGGATTGGTGTTCCATCACCGGACTTCCAAAGGTGGCAGTTTTAGCGGACTGCCAAAACTAGCGGCCCACTGAACTCACACCCCTCCCTTATGATTTGTTGGGGGAAAAAAACAGTCTGTCCACCTTGCTGAAGTGAGCATACCTTCATCTTCAGCACTGGCAGATTCCCAGTTCCTGAGGAGGGAGCATTGGCTTAGAGACTCATGGTAGAGTGTGAACATGCCAGGTAGAGGAGAAGAAAGGCTGGGTCCAGGGAAAGGGAGGTGTATGCTGTCTCTGTTCAAACACACAGTCAATTTTTAGGAACAAATGTGCCTTGGAAGGGTATTGACTTTTTCATGGAGGGTCCCAGGGGAGGTAGAGCCACAGCTGCTGTGCTGGGTGAGGGCCTGTCTGGGTTGCATTTGCTCTGCCACCTGCTGCAAGTGGAAATCATATTGTCTATTGTAGAACCAATGACAGACTTTAACAGCAAGCAAATAAGCAAGGGCATGGCTGCAGCTCTGCTGGCTCTATTTTGACTGACTGCAGCTCCAAGAAGAGAATGTCCAGGACAGAATACAGGACCTAAGCCCTGGTAAAAGACTTCTCAGCAAAACAGAAGAGAAAATTCACATATTTACACATCCAGATCAAGAACAGGAAAGCAAAGAAAATGAATAAAGGCTCTACTTTCATTCTTTTCTGCTAGCAAAGATATATATCTGAACTCCAGTTTTAGTTCAGAGGATTGCAGTTTATTTCTAGACACTGAAATTTATACAGAAACCAACAGGTTTTTTCTGTCTAAATAAAGTATGGGAGAAAAAGCTGTAAGGCATACAGTAGCCTTAGAAATCTTATATGCATGTTACAGTGAAGATTGGAGAAAAACAGCTACTAATGGCTAACATATTGCTGAATAATCCACTCCGTTACCATGATAGCCACACTGGTACCCTGAAAGAAATTATGCTTGTGTGAATGTAGCATGATGAATGACAAAAATAGCCTTGGATCCTCGAAGACCTGGGGAAAGAACTAATCAATCATGTTCTGTTTCATTCTTTTTGAACAACAATTGTTGCTGATAACAGGTAAGTAAATAGAATTTATTCTCCCAGCGGAGGAAAGCTGAATTAGCTGTCTGATGATAAGCTTCCATACTGGGAGCAAATTGACTGTTTGCAGATACTTCAGGCTTGAGGGTATGTGTTTTGTCAGGGGTATTCTTTCTGATGAAAAGGCACATTTGGTTTTAAAGGCTGTCCAGCTGATGATGCTCATCCAGCAGGGATTTGCAGGCTGTATTTTGGTGCCTCACTCCTTACGTACATGGTTTGGCAGCACTGGTGCTTTCCATTCAGCCAGGCATTCCCCACCAGAGAACACAGGATAAAGTTTCACAAATGTGGGAGTCAAACCCTTCTGAGTAAGTCTAATGCTATAGACACTGGAAAAAAAACCTGCAAACTCCCATCTGTTTGGCCCAGGGAAAGGCTTGGGTGCTCACACCCAGGTGACTGATTGACTGAGTAACTGCAAGTGTGAGCATGAGCACCAGTGTGAGCTTGCGGTGCCTAGCTCTTGGCCCATATACTTGTCACTGGGCAGATTTGACAGCTGGCCTAAAGTTCTGCATTATCTAGATCCTGCAAGTTTCATGAAAATAAACAGTAATATAGGTCAAAAGACCACCTTAGTGCTTCCTCTAAGGGGACTGCTGTTTCAACTCTTACTATATTTACAGGCCATATAAAGTAAATAATGCCTGATTTGCACAGTAAAAAAAAAAAAAAAAAAAAAAATAAAGCAGAGATGAGGCAGTTTACAAGTTCAGAAATCCCTGTAGGAACTGTCACTATAAGAATTTCATGAATGATTAGTTGCTCATCAAGTCATTCCTCCCTTCTGCTTCTCCTTAGATAGTTCCCCTGTTAACCTACTACAGCTCAATAAATACATTTAATTATTGTGGGGCAAATTAAAATGCCTGCTACAGAAATGTACTTTACAAGAGCAGCAAAAATTGTGAATACTCATTGCCCCGTGTGCGTAATCAGGCAAAGGTCTTGTGGATGAAATATTACATGATCACTTAATTAAAGACTGTCTCACAGTGAGCACTCATATGGGGAGTGTACTGAGTCCCTGTTAATTCTGGATGCTTTTCTCTAAATTTGGAATACTTTGTTCTGCAGCCTTTCCTTCCTTTCTTCCTTTTTCTTTCTTTCTTTGTCTCTTTCTTTCTTTCTTTCTTTCTTTCTTTCTTTCTTTCTTTCTTTCTTTCTTTCTTTCTTTCTTTCTCTCTTTCTTT
>JAOEHY010045497.1:0-32852 GCA_025447955.1 Psilopsiagon aurifrons
TTTTATGAATCTGTAACATAAAATAATAGCTATAGAATTGCTGTTTACTCCTACAGGAGGTATAATGTCATCTTCTGGAAACATAAAATCTCAAAGAAATAAATTGTTGTGTGCATATATGTAATAATAATGACTAATTCCATTCCTTACAGTAATTAAATTTCTAGCATATATTCTTAACAGTGAGATGTCTTTTAGATATAGTAGCAAATGTGCTTCAAAAATGCCATTTAAAAGGCTACAGTTGACTATAAATGTATTTAGCCTATCAGTTAAGGATTTTTTTTTCTTTTAAGAAAGGGATTAGAGTTAGAGGCAGTTTATTTTTGGGAATCTTTTCTGAAACAGGCAGTGAGAGTTTCTATATCTGCCCTGATATCTAAGAAAAGTGCCCTTCTACATTTGTTGTTTGCAAGCAGAGAGGGACTCATGGGTGAAGTAGTGACCTGGGGCTATCTGGGGGACAGTGAACATGAAGTCGTTGAGTTTCAAATTGTTGGCAACAGGATAAAACAGCCAACAACAGCTCAACCTTAGATATGGAGAGGGAAGATTTTGGGCTGCTGCAGGAGCTAACTGTAAGGGACCCTGGGAATTTGCTTTTGAAGATACTGGGGTCCATGAATGCTGGCCTCTTACGAGCAGGCAATTCCAAAATGGAATATGTCGTAGAAGGTTGGCTTGGTTGATCAGGAATCCTCAAGAATTTTGGTGGAAAAAAGGAGTGTATGGACACTGGGAGCAAGGACGTGTGACACAGAAGGTCTACAGAGAACCTATTCAGAACTGCAGGGAGAAAATAGAGCCAAAGCACAATTAGCGTCCAAACTGGGCAGCACTGTGAGGGACAACTTAAAGTCTTCGAAAAATATTTTAACAATGAAAGACGGAGGAGAAATAATATTGGTCCATCACTTGATGAGGTCAGTCACCTCACAAATAGGGTTGTAGACAATGCAGAGACATTTACTGCTGCCTTTGCCTCTGTCTTTAACATTGATTTTCTGGACTGATAATCTCTAGAGCCCTGTGTTTGAGGACTACGGCTGCGGAGATGATAAACTCCCAGTCAATTCCAAAATTGTTTGAGACTTGTTGCTTCAGCTAAACACACTGCAAATGTCTATGGGACTCCAATGTTACTGCATGACCTCTCTCCATTGTTTTTCCAATGGTTTGGGGAGCTTGGAGAGGTCCTAGTCAATTGTAAACTGGCAAGTGTTGTCTCAATGTCCAAGGGAAAGAATGAAGACCCTGATAATTATAGGCCTGTCAGTCTTACTTCAGTGCCTGAAAAAAACATGGATAAGCTTATTCTGGAAGTTATAAGTTATTGAAAAACACTTGAGAGACAATTCAGTCATTGGTCATAGCCAGCATGGGTTCATGAGGGGAAAATTCTTCTTAACCAACCTAATTTCCTTTTATGACAAAGTCACTTATCTAGTCAACCAAGGGAAGCAAGTAATTTGGTGGGTTTGGATTTTGGCAAAGTTTCTGATATTGTGTCCCACAGTATCTTTCTGGACTATGTTCAGTTTAGAGCTAAAGAAGTCCATAGTATGTTGGGTGAACAACTGGATGATAGCTTGGGCTTAAAGTGGTAAATTGGGTACAACAGGCTGTTGGCCATTCATCAATGGGGTTCCCCAGGGCTCAGTTTTAGTGCCAGTACTTAATGTTTTTGTGAATAATCTGAACATTAGAATCAAATGTATACTAAGTAAGGTTGTCAATGATACTAAACTGGGAGAAGCTCTACCCTTGAGGTCAGAGAGATCTGGATAGACTAGAGAGCTGGACAAACAGCAGCCGTATGAAATTGAGCAACACCAAGTGCAGGATTCTCTACTAGAACATTCTCCACTAGAACTGCTGATATGTACAGACTGGTGGATGAGAGGCTGGAGAGCAGCCCCATGGGAAGACATCTTGGGGTTTTGGTTGAATTGATGGCAAGTTGGATATTAGGTAACAGGCAAAAGGGCCAACTGCGTCCTGTGGCATATCCAGCACAGTATATATCAAGCACCTGGTCAAGGGAGGTGACAGTTGTACTCTACACTGCCATGCCCACCTCAAGCACTGTGTGCAGTTTGGGGCATGCCAGTATATGAAAGACATTAAACTACAAGAAAAGAGGGCAAACTAGATGGTGAAAGGCCTCAAGAGCAAAACTTCAAAGCAGTAGCTGAGGTCATATAGCTTGGAGAGCAGAAGTCTAAGAGGTGACCTCATTGCGATCTACAGTTTCATCAAAAGGTCAACAGAGGAGAAGCTGCTGATCTCCTCTCTCTAGCAACCATCAATAGGACTTGAGGAAATTAAATGAAGCTGCATCAAAGGAAGTTCAAATTGGACATTAGGTTCTTCACTGAGAGGGTGGTCAGTCACTTGAACAGGCTTCCCAAGTTGTCACTTCAACTGGAAGTGGTCACAAGGCCAAGCAGGTCAGAGTTCAAGGAACATCAACAAAAATCATTACACATGTTTTACTGTTATAAATTCCTGCTAGGAGCTGGGAGTTGGACTTAAGGATTCTTCTGGGTCTGTTTCAACTTAAGACATTCTATGAATCTCTGATCAGTAAACTGTTCAGTGCATTTAGCCTGTACTCCATCTCCTTTGTTGATAGCTGTGAACAGCCATTTTAGTTATCTTAACCTTTCCCTATTTACAGCCTTGTGTCCAGCTGATGGACTCTCAATTGTGGAAGGCACATTTGTCTTCATCTTGAAGAATCTCTGAACTAACAATAGAATACAGGAAAAGCATGTCAGCTGCACTACTCAAAAGGTCTTAAGGGTTTTCCCTTGAAGCACTTAGGTATCACATACAAAGAACTCCAAACTTTCTATCAACAACGTTGAAAGCAGTCCAGGGCTTACACATATTCACTCTGATGAGAATGACAGATGATTACATTTTCTTTTATATTCCTTGTATCCCCAATATACCTATAGAAGTTTTTCTTGTTACCTTTAATGTCCTTGGCCAGATTGAATACTGTTAGGGCTTGAGCTTTCCTAACCTAATCCCCGGCTGCTCTGACTATTTACATTTCTCCCAGTCTACTTATCCTTGCTTTCATCCTCAGTAGGCTTCTTTTTTGTGCTGGAGTTTGTCTAGGATCTCTTTGTTCATCCATGCAGGCCTCCTAGCATTCCTGCCCAACTTCCTTTTTGTAGGGATGACAAAGAGCTCCTCATCCTGAGCTTGGAAGAGGCAATAATCGAATATTAATCAGCTTTCTTGAGCTCCTCTTCCCTCCAGGGCTTTATCCATTGGAACACCCTCAAGCAGACCCCTGAAGAGGCCAAAATCCCCTCTCCTGTAGTCCAGGGTAGCAAACCTACTGTGTACCTTTCTTGCTGCCCTAAAGATTTCAGATGCCTCCATTTCCCTGAATGTCAGTGAACTCTTCATGTAACCAGAGTTGAATTGCAAAGTGAATTCCCAAACTGCAAGATTGCCTGAAAGTTTATATTTTTTTCATGTAAAACCAGCTCAGACATTTTAGGATGAAAATAGGCCAATTCTTCTTCTAGTCTACTATGTGTATAGTTTTGAAAAGTTATGATTTCTTCCAGTCCAGTGGTCCTGAGATGTGAAATACCAGGGTATAAGTGTTCTAAAAGATCATAGGAAATTGAACACCTGAATATGTGCTGAACGCCTCAAAAAGCAATATCCTAGCTGATGAAGTCCCAATTTACTGGCAGTAGTCTCTCCTGCTTCTATACATTTCAGTAATTTTACAACTCTAAACTTGTAAAAAATTGTCATGTGAATTTGCTTAAATTAAAACATCGTACATTTAGGATTGGTTTTGATGCAGTTGGGTGTTTCTGGTGAAAAAAAGGTCAATTGATATAGTTTCTACTTTCATCCCAAGCAAGATAAAAGGCTGGTGGAAAAGCAGACTAAGAAACCTACCCTTGAAAACTCTCTGTCCTAAATAATGTCTTATAAATACTCATTTTTTTATTCTCTATACCAAATGATTGATGATTGCCTCCAAAAGTAAATTTTTCTTTCGTGTTTCAAAAATTAATGGGCTCTCTTCTCTTTACTTTTTTCCTTCCTTGATGTAATCCAAACAGGATATTATTCAACAGTTATCAGAGAATATGAAGGAAATTATTTCTGACTTATTTTCTTTCATATGAATCCCTTCATCCTCAAGGAAGAGAGAAAAAGGCAGAACATTTCAACTGTGCCACAATATTATATGCCTGGTGAAATCTGCTCTCTTCACGTTTTTACAGCTCTTGTTTTACAGATAAAGCAAATTTAAGGGCACCCTTGTTAAACACATTTTTCCTTAACGGGCATGTTTAGGTGCAACTTTGTCTAAATTAAAAGGAAGTCAGACTTCCTGGCTAATCTTCTCAGTTGTACTACTTCTGAGTTGTTGCATAAATTTGGGCCAGTCTCTAGACCTCTATGATCAATAATTTTATTCTCATTTTGCTAAAGCAAAGAGCTTTAAGATCACAATGACTGGTACTAAAGAGAGAAGATAGATATAGAACAATGATATTTGAACTTCTAAGTGACAGTTAATTGATGCGTGTTATCCACCAATATAGATTATCATTGCTTTAAAAACTGCTTATTTGCTTTTCTCTCAAGTCCAAAACCAAGAAAAGAATTAAAAATGAAGTACTGTTTAATCACAAACACAGCAACTTATCAACATATTTAAGTATGCTCTAATTTGTAAGCCTTTCCTCTGACGCTCAAGCCTTGAGATCCTCTTCGGAAAGTTTCTCCTTTTAAATGAGCTTGTGAAAAATGCAATAAGAAAATGCATCAGAGGAAATGCTTCTATTCAAAAACAAAGCTTGAATGCTAAATTTTAGACAATATTTTACAAAAAGGATGAATCTTCTGCATTCTAATCTGTAGTAAAAGTAATTTAAGAATATAGAAAAACACTTCTGATGTTGTTAACTCACAATTTATTTTGCCTGAAATAATTGTAAATTCACAGAGACCTTAAATATTGCAAACCAAGTTAGTGTTTTGATTTTTTCAAAATCTGCGTCCCTTTCTATGGAGCCCAAACTTTCATTTTTTATACAACATAATGTATTTCTGCTACAAAATGTTTGTTAAAATAATGCAGAATTAGTATACATTTACCCTGGAATTTAAAAAAAAAAAAAAAAAATCTGGCATCTTTAATTTTGTATGCATTGTTTTTCTTTTTCTTTTTTTTTTTTTTTCCTAGTATATTTGCAGGGAGAAGCTTATGAATCGAAATTATGATTTCTTCCTAAAAAATACTGATGCCAACTCATTGCTTTTCTATGGTAAAATCCACGTCATTAGAAAAAAGAGGGGCACATGATTTAAAATGTATTAAATGTTCATGCTGCTGTTGAAGTTAGTGAAAATTTTTAACAATGTGTTGTATCTTTTTCCATATATATATAATTCACGGACTTTTTTAATGCCTTTGTGCTGTAAAGTAGCTTCAAAAGATGCTCATGCTTAAATAAACAACCCTTCAAATTACTTGCTCATGGACAGCTTTTTCTACATTGTGAGTATGTCTTTCATTATGAAAGGTGGTAGGTTAAGAGCAGTAGAGAAAGTAGCTTTCTCGTTATCTGTAGCATAGATATTTTGTAAGTAATATAACTTTATGTTTTGTTGTACTTATTTTCCACTACCCATCTTGCTTCAAGATCTAGTTGACAAGAAATGAATGTGCTTAATATGTACAGCAATTAATGTTCACTAATTAACACATCATAACAATTCATTTAGAGACCAGCGTAGACTTGACCCAACTGTTTTAAAGTGTGGTAACAATCCACACTCTTTTCATTGCCAACAGTAAGTTGCTTCAAATGAGAATCGTTTCATTATTATTAAAATTTTTAAACCTAGCTTCAAAAGAAACCCCCCCAAAAAGAAGAGTCTTCGAAGTACATTTTTTCTAAAACCATACCATGTGCACAGACATGACAAACATTCCTATAAGTGCAAAAAAGACTGTACTTTCCCACTGCTACAATACCTGATTCTCCAGGCAGGCTTTCAGGTTTCATAAGAGCTTTCCTAGTGGAACAAAATTCACATGCGTGCCTTGCAGCTACTAGAGGATTAATGAAACATGGGTTTACACTTTTATTTCTCTTCTGACTTGCTTTCAATGGCTAAAGTCATGTGCTTTCTGAAAACGATATATTGTAAGTTGATTGTTTTTCTCTCAGTTTGCAATTGACATTTAGCTGTGGCTATATCAGTAGTAAGAAGCCTAATGAAAAACACTAAACAGTATGTTTATTTCAGAATACTTGAACAGTATTCAAGTATTTGGTATTTTTTCTCAAATATCAGAATCAAATCCTACTCTTGCATATTCTGAGCCACAGACCTCCAACAGCGTTTATGGTGCTCTGAAGAGACAACTTCTGATTATAGAACAAAGAAAGAACTGAACCAAAAGGCAATGTTACCACCAGTCTGAGAACAGTCATAGAATCATAGAATAGTTTGGGGTCGAAAGGACAAAGGTCATCTAGTCCAAACCTCTGCAATGAGCAGGGACATCTTCAACTAGATCAGGTTGCTCAGAAACCCCTCCAGCCTGGCCTTGAATGTTTCCAGAGATAGGGCATCTACCATCTCTTTGTCTAACGTATGCCAGTGTTTTACCGCCCTCGTCGTAAAAAATGTTTTTCTTACATCCAGCCTGAATCTCCCCTCTTTTAGTTTAAAGCCATCACCTCTCATCCTATCACAACAGGCCCCCCTTAAAGTCTCTTACATCGTTCTTATAGGCCCCTTTTAAAAATTGAAAAGCCACAATAACATCTCCACAGAGTCTTCTCTTCTCCAAACCAAACTCTCTCAGCCTTTATTCCCAGATGTGGCTCTCCATCCCTCTTACAATTTTTGTGGCCTTTCTCTGGACTCTCTCCAAGAGGTCCATATCTTTTCTGTACTGAGGACTCCAGAGCTGGATGCACTGTACTCCAGATGAGGTCTCACCGGAGCACAGTACAGGGGAAGAATGATCTCCCTGCTGGCCGTGCTCCTTCGGATGCAGCCCAAGATATGATTGGCCTTCTGGGCTGCAAGTGCACACTGCCAGGTCATACATATCCAATATTTCATCTACCAGTATCCCTAAATCCTTCATTGCTGGGGTACACCAAATCCCTTCATCCCCCAGCCTGTATTGATACTGGGAGTTGCCCCCGTACAAACACAGGATCCTGCACTTGGCCCTGTTGAACCTCCTGAGGTTCTACATGGGCTCACCTCTCGAGCCTGTCCAAGTCTCTCTGGATGCATCCCTTCCCTCAGAGGTGTCAATTGCACTTGGTGTCATCTGCAAACTTGCTGACAGCACACTCAATCCCACTATGTAACCGATGAAGATACCAAACAGTACTGGTCCCAGTACAGACTCACGACGGACATCACTTGTCACTGGTGTCCATCCAGATATTGAGTCATTGACTACTACCCTGCAGATATGACAACCCAGCAAATTCTTCACCCACCAAACAGTACACCCATCAAATCCATATCTCTTTAGTTTACAGAGAAGGACGTGAGCGACTGTGTCAAAGGCTTTAAAGAAGTCCAGACAGACCACATCCATAGTCCTTACTTTGTCCACTGATGTAGTAATTCCATCATTGAGGGCCACTTGGCTGGTTAGGCAGGACTTGCCCTTAGTGAAGCCATGCTGAGTCAATGAACTTCACTAGAAGATGTGAGAAGCTGGAACGCAGACCCACTTATCACCCATGTTTTCAGGTTTCCTGTTGGAAGTAAATTGCTTTGGAGCCTCATGCAAGGTTAGTCATTCAAGTCAGCCATGTGACTATGATGCTCTGGCTTTAGCAGCAGAGAAGCCAACACCAAGAAGTTGTAAGAAAAATAGAGAATAAGACAGTTGGTGGGGCAATGAATTAAAAATTAACTGAGGCATTAATGAGCATACAAATGGAATTAATGCAATTAAATCGGCTATTTATTGTTGATATGCTTGAGGTCCACTGTCACCAATTCATTATATTCCAAAACTGTGTATTTGGCTTATTTTTCTCCCTTACAGAGTTTTTACAGAACTTTATCTGGAGACAAAAAGACATACGTTCAGTGAAGCCTAAATGAATTTTCAAAATAATGAATGGCAATAAATGTATTTAACAGATTTGGTTTGCTTTGAGATTTACTTCAGAACATGATAAGATAATTCTAGGGAGAGTAGCTCATTTCACTGTACTTGAAGAAGCACTGGATAACATAACCATTCATTTTTAGAACAAAGATTTTTTTTAAAAATGCAGGAATATTCTGAGGTCATATTTTATCCAGTACAAAATAGGTAGTTTTCTGTTCCATGCAGCAACAGAATTTCTGTGATTAGAAAGTGATAGCAGCTTTCCGGTACCTAAAGGGGCCTACAGGAAAGCTGGGGAAGGACTTTTTACAAGCACAAGTATTGACAGAACAAGGGATAATGGCTTTAAACTGAAAGAGGGTAGATTTAGATTAGATATAAAGAGGAAGTTCTTTACTGTGAGGGTGGTGAGACACTGAAACAGATTGCACAGAGAAGTTGTGGCTGCGTCATTCCTGGCAGTGCTCAAGGCCTTGTTGGATGGGGCTTTTAGCCACTTAATCTAGTGAAAGGTGCCTCTGCCTATGGCAGGAGGGGTTGGAACTATATGAGTTTTGAAGGTTCCTTTAACTCAAACCATTCCACAGTCACACAAGGTATGGTCTGACAGGAGAATCTTTTTCTGGAGGGACCCCTTTTCACTGCACCTGCTCTTTTCTGCCAGTGCTTGACCTTACCTGTCATTTCTGCTCAGCTGCTCTACAGAAAGTGCAATATCCTAATAACAGATTTGTAGCAACTGACAAATTTGCATCTGTCTCAGGAAACTGTTCAGCTTTACTTTCAACACCTTCTGACTAGGAATGAAAGGAAGACTATGAAGTTATCTCACAAAGTACAAGGCTCCTAAGTAGGGATTTATACTGCCAAAAGCAGGATGTACAAAGATGCCAGCTCTTCTTCTGGAATTCAGCTCTTCTTAGTCCATACTACCCTCCCCTCAAAAAAAGAAAAAGATGAACTGAGCAAATTATTTCACTCTCCAAAGTGTCACAGGAAAAATTTAAAACCTGCTTTAATACAAAATTTGACATTTCGTGTTCTGAAAAAAAAAAAACTTTCTTGGAGTCATCTATATTTTGCCACTTCTGGAAAAGTTTAACAATATTGTTAATTAACTTACTGTTTGTTTTTTTTTCATAGGGAAAAATAAATTAAATCAGTGATCAGTATCGCTAGCTCCAAAGGCCCTTAAATTCTTTAAAACAAAAGATAGATATCATTGTTGCAGTCTTTCAAGAGTTGCAGGAGATGAAGCTGTCTCAAAACAACCAACAGATGACACTTCCAAAAGCAAACTCTACCTAGACATAAACCGACAGTCCAACAGAGGTGGGACAATCCTTTGTCTGAGCCCTGCACCTTCACCTTCACCTTACATTCTTTTCCTAGTTTCTCTTCCGCTATTTTCTCCCCCTCTCCCTTTTCTGTTTTTCCTAGTATCACTGTCTCCACACCAAGACAATTTGAAATCATATCAACTATATCGTAAGTGCCACCTACCACTGGAAAGTACAAAATAATTTCAGTGCTGCAGGAGAGAAAATAAGGTCATTTGAAAAAGTCAAATGAGTGGTTTTACACCAAATGATCAGCTTTAACAGCAGAAATAATTGATATAATTCCAGCAGATAAATTTAAGAGCCACACCTACTACCATGACACCATTTACATGGTTTTATACACATATAAATTTTAAAAGGGGAAAATAATTTAATTGATTACAGAGAAAGCTTAGCATAACAAGTCATCAGGTTACGTGCCATGGTGACAAGCAACACAAAAAATGTCTATAAATAAACTGGAAAAAAAGTGTAACAACATGAAGCGCAGCAAAAAATTGCAAACTCTGCAACCACAGCATTCCTCGGCATAGAATCATAGAATAGTTAGGGTTGGAAAGGACCTGAAGATTATCTAGTTCCAAACCCCTGCCATGGGCAGAGACACCTCCCACTAGACCATATAACCCAAGGCTATGTCCAACCTGGCCTTGAACACCGCCAGCGATGGAGCATTCACAACTTCCCTGGGCAACCCATTCCAGTTCCTCACCACCCTTACATTAAAGAATTTCTTCCTCATATCCAACCTAAACTTCCTCTGTGTAAGTTTGAACAGATTACCCCTTGTCCCATCGCCACAACCCCTAATGAAGAGTCCGTCCCCAGTATCCCTATAGGCCCCCTTCAGATATTGGAAGGTTGCTATGAGGTCTCCACGCAGCCTTCTCTTCCTCAGGCTGAACAGACCCAACTCTCTCATCCTATCTTCATACAGGAGGTGCTCCAGTCCCATGATCATCTTTCTGGCCCTCTACTGGACTTGTTCCAACAGCTCCACGTCCTTATGTTGAGGACACCAGAACTGCACGCAGCACTCCAAGTGAGGTTTCACGAGAGCAGAGTAGAGGGACAGGATCACCTCCTCGACATGCTGGTCACATTCCTTTTGATGCAACCCAGGATACAGTTGGCTTTCTGGGCTGCAAGTGCACACTGCTGGCTCACATTCATTTTTTCATTGACCAACACCCCAAGTACTTCTCAGCAGGGCTGTTCTGAATCTCTTCTCTGACCAACCTGCAGCTGTGCCAGAGATTGCTCCACTGCAGGTGTAGGATCTTGCACTTGACATGGTTAAACTTCATCAGTTTGGCATCAGCCCAACTCACAAGCATGTCAAGGCATGTTATACCTTTCCTGGGAATTCCCACACTTAAATTAAAATATGCTTTTGCAATTTTTCTAGACACCCTAAACAGTTTCAAAAGTTTTTGCTGTGACTCATGCTAACCCAACTGGTCTGTAATTTCTTCGTATAGTTGTAGGTTCTTCTCTTGTTAATTGGATTATGCTGGCCACTCTTCAGCCTTAAGGGATTTCTCCTGAACTAAGTGAATTAGAACAACACATTTTTTCATATTTTTCCAGTTCCTTTCCTTACTTCTTTTAGGACATTATGAATACTGCTTTCCACTCCTGCAGCATAAATGAAATCAAGGTCCTAAGTTTCTCAAATGCTTTGATCTATACAATCTACATGATTATACAGTAAGATGAATTATGATTACTTCTAGCATTCCAAAAGATAATAGAAAACATGGTTTTGTTTTCTTTTGTCCACTTACAAAGGACTTTTCAAGGTGGAAAATCTTTGAAATGAGCTCATGAATAGGAAGTAGTCTGACTGCTTTTCTGATATTGCAGAAGTTCTGGCTGGACTCTTAGCACCATTTACCTCAGCTTCAGTGGCCAATGTCATCCACCAAGATCAAGCTCCTGAAGAAGAGGCTGCAGTACAGACTTTAGACTGCAGGAAGTTCCTAGACCTTTCTCCAGGGGCAGGGACAGGCATCAGACCTGCCTGTAAAAGTTATGCTCAGGTAGAGGGCCTCCCACAACAGGTGGCTGAGCTGCAAGAGAAGGTGAGGAGGATGTGTAACATGAGAAAGGCTGAAGAAGAATTAGAAAGCTGGTTCTAAGTGCAGCCTGCAGTGAGCACACAGTCAGAGAGCCAAAAACCACCCCCACTGGTACACACATCTGTGGTACATATAATAACACAGAAGAATGGAAGCTTGTAACATCAAGGACCTGCAGGAGGAAAAGACTTCTCCCAAAGCCATGTTGGTGTCACTACACTAATCACCTTATTTTCCATTTGCCATAGGATGGAAGATCTAGCAGGTTAATCTCCATGATGTTGTCAGGCAAGAGGTGAGACTGGCTGGTCTGTGGTTTCCAGGGTCTTTTTTCCATTTTTAAAAATCGGGGCTATATTTCCTCTTTTCCAGTCAGTAGGAATTTCACAGGACTCTCACAACTTCTCAAATGTGACAGATAATGGCTAAGCCACATTACCTACTACAACTTGCAGATGTATCTCTTCAGGTCCCATGTACTTGTGCACCTTCAGGTTCCTTTTATGGTCTTGAACCCGATCTTCTCCTGCAGCTGGTGGTTCTTCATTCTCCCAGTCTCTACCTCTGCCTTCTGTGACTTGGGCAGTGTGGCTAGAGCACTTGCTGATGAAGACCAAGAGAAAAAAATTGTTAAATAACTCAGCCTTCTCCATATCCCAGATAAACAGGTCTCCCATTTCCCTCCTTAGAGAGCCTACATTTTCCCTAGTTTTGCTTTTATCACTGAGCTACCTGTAGAAGCTTTTCTTGCGGCCCTTGATGTCCCTGGCCAGATTCCATTTTATCAGAGCTTTAGCATTCCTAACCTGATCCTTGGCCACTTGGAAAATTTCTCTGTATTCCTTATAAGCTGCCTGTCCTTGTTTCCACGTGTCCTCCGTTCAGCAGTAGCAGTCATTTTTCTCCTTCTTAGTAGCTGGTGCAGTGCTGTGTTTTTTATTTTCAGCCTGGGAGCAGTGCTGATAACACCGATGTTTTTAGTTGTTGCTAAGTAGTGTTTACTCTGACCAAGGACTTTCTGAGTCTCATGCTCTGCCAGAGAGAAGAGAAAGCCAGAAGGCTTTCTTTTTTTGTTTGATTTTACCCAGAAGCTCCTTGTTTGACCATGCAGGCCTCCTGGGTTGGATTTTTCATTGTTTTAGGTTTTCTTTTCTCCTAGACTTCCTTTTTATTGGGATGAAGCAAACCTGAGCTTGTTGGAAATGATCCTTGAATATTAGACAGCTTTCTTGGATCACTCTTTCCTCCAGGACTTTATCCCATGGCATTTTACCCAGCTAGATAGCCCCTTTCCTCTTTGACTTTGCTGTCACTTGGAGAAGGAAGATAACACCAACACATTCCAGGAACCTTCTGGATTGCTCATGCCTTGAGGTGTTGTCCCTCCAACAAACATCAGGGTGGTTGAAGTCCTCTATGAGGACCATGGCTTGTGAACTTGCAGATGGACCTATCTGTCCGTAGAGGGCCTCATCCACTCAGTCTTCCGATTTGGGTTGGTCGAGCAGAAGTTCACTGTAGTGTCACCTAACTGCCTTCCTTTCTAATCCTGACCCATAAACTCTCAGTCAGCTCCTCATTCATCCCCAGACAGAGCTCCATACACTCCAGTTGGTCACTGAAAGAGGGTGACACTCCCTCCTCATCTTCCCTGCTTGACTTTCCTGAACAGTTGTATCCATCCATTCTAATGCTCTAGTCATAGGAGCCATCTAACCACATCTCCATGATGCCAATAAGATCATAGCCCTGCATGGTCTCTAACTTCCCCTGATTATTCCCCATGCTACTTGCATTTGCATATTGATATATAAGCTGAGCCCACAGTGTAGCTGACTTACTGGCTGGAGTGACTGAAAGCCCTTTGTGAGGCACTTCGGGCAGTCCTCTGGTGACATGGGATCTCTCTCCAGGCAAAGGTCATCTCTCAGTGGCACTGGCATCAAACTGTAGCGTAGGATGGATTGAGGTTTCTCTCTCCCAACAACTTTAATTTGAAATCCTCTTCACCAGATTGAAAAGAGCATGGCCAAAGATGCTCTTCCCCTTCTCTGACAGATGGTGTCCTAGTAGACTACATTTCTCAGAGTCCCAAGGTCCAAGTAACCAAACCCTTGGCTGCTGCATCAGTCAGACCATTGGCTGATTTGCCAGATTTGGCTGGCCCTTTCCAACCACTTGCTTTTTATCAAGAGGACTGATAAAATCTACTTGCTCTGCTGAGTTCCTTAGCATTGCTCCCACAGCTCTGTAATCCTTCCTGATACTCCTCAGACTGCTCCTGGATGTATCACTGGTGCCTACATTAAAGAACAGCAGTGGATAATAGCCTTTAGATGGTACAATTCTTGATAGTCCTGATAGTCTGTCAGTAACATCCCTGACGGAAGACAGCAGCCCAGCTCTTTAGAGTGTGCTGAGTCTGCAAATGGGTGGCTCTGTACCTCTCAGATGACTCTCAGAACAGAACTGTTATACAGTGTTATTCAGAGTTATATATATTGATAGTGTTATACATATAGTTAACTTATATACATACATAGTAACTATATACAGTTATATAGTTGTTATACAGTGAGCAGATTGGGCTATCGTACACAGCTCCAACATCAATTGAAAAGTGATGGGTCTTTCCTCTTCAGTCTGAAGAGCACTGACATGGTTCTGAAAGGGCATCTCCGGTTCACTTTTTACAAGGACAAGGATCAATGGTTTTAAACTGAAAAAGGGTAGATTTAGACCAGACAACAGCAAGAAAATCTTTACTATGAGGGTGGCGAGGCACTGGCACAGGCTGCCCAGAGAAGCTGTGGCCACCCCAGCCCTGGTAGCATTCAAGGGCAGGTTGGATGGGTCTTTTAGCCACCTAGTCTAGTGAGAGGTGTTCCTGCCAGTTCAGGGAGCTGGGACTAGATGATCTTTCAGGTCTGCTCCAACCCAAACTATGCTATGATTCTGAGACACTGGCTCAATGGCCGCATGCAAAGAGTTGTGCTCAATGGCTCAATGTCCAGCTGGAGACCAGTAACGAGTGGTGTCCCTCAGGGATCAGTGTTGGGCCAGACTTGTTCAGTATCTTTGTTGGTGACATGGACAGTGGGATTGAATGTGCCCTCAGCAAGTTTGCCGATGCCACTAAGCTGGGTGGTGAGGTTGTCACGCTGGAGGGAAGGAATGGCATGCAGAGGGACATTGGCATGCTTGTGAGGTGGGCTGATGCGAACCTGATGTAGTTTAACCATGACAAGTGCAAGGTCCTACACCTGGATCGGAGCAATCCAGGCACAGCTACAGACTGGGCAGAGAAGAGATTGAGAGCAGCCCTGTGGAGAAGGACTTGGGGGTGTTGGTTGATGAGAAAATGAACATGAGCCGGCAGTGTGTGCTTGCAGCCCAGAAAGCCAACCATATCCTGGGCTGCATCAAAAGGAGTGTGACCAGCAGGTCGAGGGAGATGATCCTTTCTCTGTACTGTGCTCTTGTGAGACCTCACTTGGAGTACTGTGTACATTTCTGGTGTCCTCAACATAAAAAGGACATGCAACTGTTGGAACAAGTCCAGAGGAGAGCCACGAGGATGGTTATTTCCCTGTTCGCATGGTTAAATATCACCTATTCACACCTCCTGTATGAAGACAGGATGAGAAATTTGGGGCTGTTGAGCCTGGAGAAGACAAGGCTGCATGGACACCTCATAGCAGCCTTCCAATATCTGAAGGGGGCCTATAGGGATACTGGGGATGGACTCTTCATTAGGGACTGTAGTGAGAGGACAAGGAGTAATGGGCTCAGACTCAAAAAGGGGAAGTTTAGATTGGATATGAGGAAGAAATTCTTTAGTGTAAGGGTGGTGAGGAACTGGAATGGATTACCCAGGGAGGTTGTGAATGCTCCATCGCTGGCGGTGTTCAAGGCCAGGTTGGACATAGCCTTGGGTTATATGGTTTAGTGGGAGGTGTCCCCGCCCATGGCAGGGGGGTTGGAACTAGATGATCTTAAGGTCTTTTCCAATCATAACTATTCTATGATTCTATGATATCAGCTATCTGCAAAATTTTCTATTTGGAACATCTCAGGGCACATACCCAGGATCTGAGGAATGTGTATGCTGTACCAGAAACTGGGAATGGTTAGCTGTGAAACCTGCATGAAGACTCTCCAACTTGTAAAAAAGACTTTCTCACCTTGTGTATAAAGTTCTGATTCTGGACACAGCAATCAGAAAGTTTGCCTGAGTAACAGGAAAATTGAAAGTAAAAAATTACCTTCCTTTCCTAGACCTAGAATTCATGAAAAAAAAAAAAAAAAAAAAAAAAAAAATTACTTTGAACAAATGGCTTAAGTTTGATTTAATTACTTAATTAAATATGACTTATAATCTTCTTATTCGGGAACAGTATTAGTCAGGCTCTGAACACTTCTGAGACATTTAGTTTGTCCTATGCAACCAATATATGTAATACCAGAATCTGAAAACTTGTATGGATTTTATCTTTCATGGACTTATGGACGTTAACTGCAGTTAATGATTTCACTCCAATAATGTTATTTTCTTCCTTGAGATTAATTTATATCCAAGTGCTCTGATTTCAGTCATTCTATTGAATTACTTTGTGGTAGTGAAAGCAAAGTCAGAGCTAAATATTGTTGATGTCTATCCCTTTCTCATGAAGCTCTAAGGAAAATTTGTGGCTTCTAAAATATTGCCTTTGCCATTGCTAGCACTGTCATTTTATGCTACTGAACTTTCTTGATGGCTAGGTTTTCCCTTGACGTTAAAAATACAAAGCAAGAATATTTGGTTTTCTAGAAGCCCATGATATATTTATGTAGAAGGCTTCTGGTGGGTCCTGCAATGCCAAGTACATTATTCTTTCTCACCTATGGACCTTTCTCACCTTTCAGTATCCCTTGGTTTATGAATAAATAATCCATGCATTCATATTTCCTGCTTGTCAAACTCAAGCAGCAGTGAAAACAAGCAGCACAAATTGGCAGTTAATACACCTTATTTCCAAGTAGAAGCAGGTGCATTTTCTTCAGCGTAAATGGCAAGATGACACTGATCCATTTTGACAGGCAGTCTGATCTAAAATTACTCAACACACTTTGTCACTGGTTGGGGGAGCGTCTCCCATGAGCTTGTTCCAAAATCCCTCATTCCCCGGGGTGCTAATTAAAATTTACTGGATAATATTTGAAGGCTCAATGGTTCAAGTTACAGCAATTATCAGTTACTAAATGTTAGTGCCTGAGATGATGCCTGATGATTGGATGCTTTATTCAAGATATTCAACAGGTTTTCCTTCCTCCTTTCCACCCCCATTCTTACACCCCCTATTTACCACCCGCACTTTTTTTTTCATTTTCCATTCAGATCTTCAAGAAGCTAGATCAACAAAGTGTCTCAATCAGGCTTTAGACTGAAAACTAGTTAAGATCTGAGCTTAATTACCTATTCATCCTCTAATTTTTTGTCAGTTAGTCATCAAGGACTTAAAAAAGGTTGGACTTGTTATAAAAGCCTTTAAAAAATGACGAAGTCAGAAGCCTACCTGTGTTATAATTTTAGTAAGCAAAACCAGAGGTCAAGTCAGTGCTGCAAGAGGAAAAGAGTATATCCCAATTCATCTCACTGCTCAGTTCAGATTTTCTCAACAAACTCTCAGATTAGAGACTGGTTAACCACACATGCAATAAACATCAGCCTCTTTCAACTTAATGAAGTACAGCTATGAACAAAGTTTACGGTCTAGATGGCTACTAGCTGGCTTATGTCCCTCTTCCCTTAATGTTTTATCAATACATTGGAACACAGACACTCTGAAATCCTTTTAACTTTTTTGTTACCAATAGAATCAAAGTGTCTCCTTAGACTTTGATGAATTTTTATTTACATATTTCACTAAAATAATTCAAGTAATACTACTGCAGCAATTTCTCCTAAAATTTTCTGAAATTTCTGGACAGTTTCTTGCAATGTTGCAGTAAGGAACAGCCTTCCTGCTCACCAAGAAAATGCTTTTCCTGGTCTCTCTAAAAAGAAAAGACCATGTCCTTTCTCATGCCTGGAATTAGCCACCCCATGAACAAGGGTATACTGAAATGGCAAAATATTTGCGTTCCATAGGTACCTTTCAACCATATGTCACATTCTCTCTGGCCCTCATAACCTTACAATAACCACAGCAGAAGGCAAAGCTACTCTGTCTCTGTGAGCATCCCGCTCTGTAACCTACTCAAAGACCAGAAAATTTACTGCAGTATTTGTAAGAGGTAGGAAACCCAACAAGTTAGCACATGAATTTAAGTTCATGACCTTTTGCCAGGTGTAACATACCAGCTTATAGTTTGCTGCTTCTGGGCAAGAAAGAAAATAAAATGCCAGGGATAAATAAGGCTTTAGGACATTAACATGACAAGACTTCCTTAACTTGGAAGTCCTATCTCCTAAAAATGTGTGGCCTAACGTTATGAAAGTTGACAGGTTAGCTTCAATTCCATTAATTAAGCTCAGTTTACTGCACCCACACCTGTGTGTGCCTTGGCTTTCCAAATGGCTGAAGAATAGCACTTCTTATCACTGCATTGGAAGAGCCCTATCCTATCCCTCAAAACAATGTGACAGAAGAAGCCAGAGCACAAGATAAGCCAGAAAGAAGACAAAAATCATGGAGAAGAAGAAAAATCAAATCACCGAAAGAAAGGGATGAAGAGGGAGCAAAGTTTTGGCATCATATGGGTGAAAAATTTTCACAGAAAAATGGAAAAACTAATTATATAGACATAAATAATTTCAAGTCTTAATACCCACCTTTAGTTTCGAATGTTCTATTGTATTCAATGATATGTTTTGTATACATACACATTGTGTAAACTACTGAACATCATATTTGATGAATATTGGAAGTACATGCATGATTTTCTGAAGCTATTTCATACTACAAAAATAACATGTTTTTCTCATAACACGCTTAGGTGTCTACCTCAAAGAGCATTAGAATAAGTATCAATGTCAGTCTCATTAAATACAAAAGAAAGTAGAGCTACTCAGGAATTTTCCAATTAAATGATTCTCTGAGAGAAGCAGAGGTTCATTGAAATTTGCATTTGTTCCTGGGATCTTACCAGTATCTATAATGCTTAGGTACAGAAAGGTTTCTTTGAAGCTGGAATTTTTGATCAAGAAGAGAGACCAGACATAGGTCTGGAATTAAAGAGTGACCCTCAGAAATATGAGGTGATTGGTGTTACAAGAAAAACATTATTGCTGCACACCTGATTTCCTTAATTATAAACATGTAGTAAGATCTCTTTTAGCACACAGCAAACAATTTTAGAGAAATTATGCACAGTAGAGACTAGGAGAAACCAACTCAGAGGAAAAAAAGGCATTAAGTCTGGATGTGGTTGACTGAGAACAAACTTTTATGTCTATCAGACTCAGCAAAATAGTGTTTCAAGGTCACTCTCTCTCACCTCCCTTCAAGCCTGTATCGCATGTTATTACCTAGATAAATAAATTAATCTATGTTCTTTTATCATGCAGCAAGATGCTTTTAACACCCTCCTTCCATTGAGAAAAAACCTGAAGCACCACAACAGGCAGAACAGAGAAACAGGAGCTTCATGACGTTCAGCAAAAACAAGGGCATAGTCCACATCTGGAAAGGGCACAATTGCATGCACCAGTACATGATGGGAGCTGAACAGATAGGAAGAAGCCTGGAAGAAAAAGACCCAGGAGTTTTGCACACAGGTTGAGGGAGGTAATTTTTCTTTGCTCCCCAGAACTGGTAAGGCCACTACTGGTGTACTGTGCCCACTTCTGGGCTCTCCACTATAAGACAGACATGGATCTATTGGAGAGCATCTAGCCAAGGACTGGACCAAGACTGGGAACTGACTGAAGCATCTGCCATGGGAGGAAAGGCAAAGAGATTGTGGTTTACTGAGCCTGGAGAAGAGAAGGCTCTGGGGAGGGCCTTATTAAGATCTCCTGATATCTGGAAGGTAGGGTGTAAAGATGACAGAATCAGGCTTTGGCCAGTGGTACACAGTGACACAGCAAAAGAAAGAGGCAGAAGCTGAAACACAGAAGGTTCCTCCTCAACATGAATACAACTCTTTGTGAGGATAACCTCCTCAACATGAGTACATACTCTTTGTGAGGATGACAGCGCACTGTAACAGGCTGCCCAGAGAGCTGGTGGACTCTGCCCTTGGAAACCACCAAAGGCCATACGGGCAGGCTTCTGGGCAACCTCCTCTATGTGAGCATGCTTAAACAGGTACACTGGACATGGTGACCTCAAAAGGGGTGACCACTTCCAACTGCAGGCTGTCCAATCCCTCCCTCCTTCCCTGGAGCCCATCTCCAAGCCAGGGCAGAGACAGCTGCACACCCTGACCCAGCCTCAGATCTCTCTGCTCTGCACCAGCTCCTACCCAGAGCCACACATGCTCCCCTGCCAGGGACCTGTGTCTGAGTCTGTCTTTCGCTGTTACCTGGGCAGGAGGTTCCACCAGCACCTCTCCATTGAGCACAGCAGCCTGCCTGAGGAAGGCAGAGACACAGTGCAGACCCCAGGGCTGGCTAGCAGACAAGGCAGCTGCTGCTGCTTGCTGTTGCTTTCCAGACTGCAAGGAGACCCTTCAGAAGACCCATGTCTCCCCTCTCCCACAGCATTTCATTTCTTTTCTACTCCCAGCACCCAAGAAGGTCCTGCACTTCGCATGTTTCTCTTGGCAGGAAATGCTGTCAGGCACCAAGGAAGAGCTGCAGAAGAGCACCTCTGCTGCAATGGTGAGCACCACAAGCCCCCGGCCTGGTCGCAGGGCCAGAGGAGGCAGCAGAATGTGCCCCATGTGGCTGGAAAACACTGAGTACAAAGCCCATGTTGCCTGCTGCTTCCACCAGTTCTGCATTGAGGCCCCGGGCCAGGAGAAGAGCTATTTATGTCCACTCTACAGACAGGCTTTCTACCTGCTCTTGCACTCTGTGCAAGTGGATGACAATTACAAGGAGCACATGCTCCCTTTGACCATCTGCCACCAGAAGGACATTATCACAGAGAGGGTCCGGAGCAGATCCGCCTGTGGCCTGGCAACCCACGCAGCTTGGCCGCAGAGAATACCCCCTCTACTGGCAGAAGCAAGCCTATGGTGAGACACTGAGCACAGAAGCACGGTGCATCTCCGGGGCCCTCCTCCCAGCAGGCTCCCGAATTCAGTGCTTTTGGGGAGCGAACACCACTGAGCACAGAGGCATGCCTAGCCAGCCCTGCAGCTGAAGCCTACAAGCTCATCCTCAGAGCATTGTGTTGACCTCTGCTTTTTGCTTGCTATTGCATTCAGTAAGAAGCCAGATGCTTTCCAGGAGATGTTTATTTTTCCTAAAACTTCAAGAAATTTTGAAAAATTTTTTAAAACTTTTAAAGCTATCTAGCATAGGTCATGCTTTCCAACAAGCACAGTGAGCCAGAGAGCTGCCCAGAACTGTGTTCTGCACACATCGCAAGTGGAGTATCACTGTTAAGAGTATGGAAGTTACTGTTCTGCCTGACATCAGTAGAATGGGGCTGGGCTGAGAGCCCAGTGCCCACCTTGTCTTTGGATGTCTTCAGAAGCTGTCTGAGTGCTTTTCTGAGCAACCTTCTGTAGGAGGCTGGGCAAGATGATGCTCAGAACTCTGTTCCATCCTCACCCATTCTGTGATTTTGTGTACTGAAACTCAGTAGGTGGAATCATTTTTGTTTCTTGCCTAATATATCAACCAATATAAGCTCCTGTATGGAGATACCATGACAGATTATTCCCCTTCAATTTTGCTTTTACACCAGAAATACTTGGCTAGTATTCATTACAGACTATTTGTCTTTGTCATAGACTGAATAACAGAGATTTCTTAATCATTAAAACTAATTGGTATAGAGCAATGGGATATACCTTTCTCTGAAAAAAATATACCAACACCATCTAATTGTGATGTTGAGTGCAATGAGTTAGGTATGTGTAGGTTGCTTGAATGTATGCTTTTCAAACCATGGTTTGAAATAGTTATAGAGATTCTGGAGATTTGTCAAGATACATTAGTACTGGTTTTGACATTGATGGTACTTGGCAGTGCTGTAGCTGAGTTCCAAAAATATTGACAAGATGGTTGAACTGGTGTCTGGGTAGCTCTTCAAACTGAATTTGAGCCATTCTGTAAAGTGTGTTGGGTGGACATTTTACCTAAAAGCATATTTCTTTCTTGCTGTGAGAATGGTTTCTCTGTGTGAAGTTGCCAAAATAAATCCTACTGAGATGCTGGAAAGAATAAGATCATCCTTTCAGCGCAGAAGAACACCTAACATTTGGCTGGCAACATGAAGTGAGAGGTTCGCTGGTGCCAAGAAGGAGTAGAGAAAAATAGAGGAAATTCCTCTGTATATCCATTTCTTTGAAAACACAGAAGGATCTTGCTGTGGATTTTTGGTTTAGCTTAATTTTATTTTTAGATGTACTTTCTTGTTTGGTAAATTACTTAGAAGTATATTTCCCAAATATACTTGTTAGTCTTTGGTCTGTGGAAGTTCACATGCCAAGGAAGCATTTCATTTCACGTTTCATTATCTTAAATCAGGCTCAAAATCCCACATTTTCTGAAAGGAACAAGTCTGTGGATAATCACGTGTATGACTGGGGGTTTTATGCACACAATCTTTTTTGTTTTTTTCCTTTTTTACCTTCTTTGCCAATACACTATTTTCATTTAAACCCCCTCCAATTTCACTCTTTTCCGCAACAACTTTGGGCCCTAGTTAGCTGTTGAAAATATGTTCATATTATCTTGTCTTCTGATTTAAAATGACAACAATATGGTACCATTTTCGGCAATTTTAAAGGAAAAAATTCAATGTGTAATCGTCCTACTAATATGAGAAACATTTTTTTTCATCAATTTACATATGCTAGGGACTGAATATACCTTCACTCGTCAAATGTTTTCAGAAGTCACAAAATCTCTTTAATAAAATACGGGAGAGATTAAGGTCTCAACATCATTTTCCATTTTAGAAATTTTACTTTGGAACAATCAAAGAAACTGGAATACTTTACAGGTTGTATGTTTGGGGTGCAGCTGGTCCAAGCAGCAAGAAAAAAATATATTAATCTCCTCCATATGTCTTGTAAGAAAAATCTTGCACTTCTTCACTTGCTGTTCTTCTGGAAAGCTGGTAGTATTACCCAATCATTGATAATGCTGGCTATTTTGCTTTTAAAAATGTAATGGCTGCTAATGTCTCCCTGTTTCCCACAATCATTCAGACTTTTCTTGAGTCCTTTATATTAAGCCACACTGCAATGATACCTCCTTTTCAGCCAGAAAAAACTATTAGCTCTTGTAATTATTCAGTTCAAGATAAACAAGGTTTCATATCTAAAAAGATTCTTCAGATGAAATGTTTCTGCTTATTTTGTTTGGTTTTGCATTTTTTAAATATTTTTTTTTCCAGACAATATTCTTCATAAAATCTTTTGACTATCAACCACTTACAATAACACTATTGACAATTCAGCAGGTAATTCAAAGGGTACTGAGGTGGGCAAAATGCGGCATTTGAAAAGGTACTTATCAGTAGAATTCTTTAAAAACTTCTGGAAGGAATAGTGTGACAGTTTTTTTCCATAATTCCAAAACAAAAGCATATACATACACACTACATCCAGCATATGAGCTAAAGCCTGTCATTACAGAAGCATCTGACCTCCTTTAAATGTACAAACAGATATTTTGCATGCACAAACTGACATTCACAGAAATGCATTGAGCAATTCTAAGGTTTGTGGCATGTATCCATTTGATTGCGTAGCATATATGGATTCAATGAAAAGAAAGTCTACTGGGTTTCCCTGGCAAGGTTTTGGTAGTTGGGGAGATACAGCACTGGCTTCCTTGAGGAGCTGCTAGAACTTTCACCCATGTCCAACAGAGCCAGTACCAGCCAGCTCTGAAATGGACCTGCACTGGCCAAGGCTGAGCCCATGAGCAGCAGTACTAGTGAGCTAGCCTCTGGATTAACACATTTAAGGGGGAACAAACTGCACAACACCAGCAACAGCTAGAAGACTGGAGAGAGAATATCTGAGAAAAAAAGCCCTGCAGACATCAGGATTGATGTAGAAGGAGGGCAGGAGGTATGCCAGGCACTGCAGGTGGGATTCCCCTGCAGCCCATGGTGCAGACCATCAGGAGGCAGGCTGTCCCCCTGCAGCCCCTGGTGGTTCACAGTGGTACAGATACCCACCTGCAGCCCATGGAAGTCCACAGTGGAGCAGATATTCACCTGCAGCCCCTGGATGATCTCATACTGGGGCAAAAGTATGCGCTCAGAGGAGGCTGTGATGCTGTGGAGAGCTGGAGCAGGCTGTTGGCAGGACCTGTGGATGCCTGGGGGCAGGAGCCCATGCTGCAGGTTTGCTGCAGGATTTGTGACCCCTCAAGGTACCCACCACTGGAGCAGTCTGTGCCTGAAGGGCTGCACCCAATGAAAGGATCTCCATGCTGGAGCAGAGGAAGAGTGAGAGGAGCTCTCCCCTAAAGTGAAAGGAGTGGCAGAAAAAATATGTTATGACTTGATCATAATTTCCGCTCCTTATTCCTCTGTGCCGATCTGGGGGAAGGAGACAGAAAATCTGGGAAAAAAAGGTGTTGTGGTTTAAGCCAAGAAGGGGAAAAATGACTGCTACTGCTGAACCCATGGCATAAGGAAAGCCCAGGAAGAAGGGAGAAGGGGGGGGAAAGGTGTTTTAAGATTTAGTTTTATTTCTCATTTTCCTACTTGTATGTTGATTGGTAATAAATTAAACTAATTTCCCCAAGTCTGTTTTTGCCTGTGACGGTAATTGGTGAATCATCTCTCCTTGTCCTTATCTGGACCCACATGCCGTCTGTTATATTTACTTTCCCTTGTCCTTCTGAGGAAAGAGTGATAGAGCAGCTTTAGTGGACACCTGGGGTCAACCCACCACAGAAAGCAAGTATGTGCAGCATTCACTATATGTATGTTGGGGAAGAAAAAAGCGCTGGAATGCAGGTGGAGTCCTTGTGTGCTCATGCATGTGTTGTGAGGAAAATCTGTCAGACTAAAAGAACTCTTCCTCCATGCTGATCATCTGAAAAAATAGTCTTGGGTTTTCTTTCTCCAAATAGTTGATGTACGAAGGTAAAGTAGAATAAAGCTTCAGCCTCTGTCAGTGTTGTTCAGCTACAGGCTATATAGAGCTGCTTAGATATATGAACTTTCTTCCTTTTAACATAGCATCTGTGTACATGAGACTACTGAAACCAGCTAAAATCTCTCAGATTCATGTCCAGGAAATAAAGTCACACCAGCAATCAGAAATGAATCCTGGCCTCTGACTGGATAAAATTGTTTCTCTTTTTCTTCAGCTGCACAAGAGCAGCTTTTTGGTATACAGAAAGACCTGGACATATCAACTTTTTAATTTCACTGAAAGATTCTTCTCTATCCTGTTGAATGATAAACAATTTCCAAATGAAAGTAGCATTACCAAAATTGTACACTCTTTTTAATATGAGCACAAGTCAGCTCAGGCATTTCCAACATTCTTCACTTCTGAACATTACAGCTTTTAGGAGACATGTTCCCATCTCTCACATTCTCACTTTATATATGAAACATAGCAAAACTACGTTAAAGAACCTGCAATTTATATTCATGATATAGGAGGTGACCTTTTCACTCATGAGTGGTGTAGTCATGTGGAGTGGCTAATGAGAGAACCTTTACTGAGAGTGGATAAATTTCAAGCCTTCTGAATAATTATTAGACATTTTATTGTATTTATAAACTTCCCTTATTTCAAACTGTCCCTTGATTTATAAAGCCATCTTACTCTTATAAGCGATAATGGTAGTCTCAACCAGTGCCAAAGACTGATGAATCATCCATGTAGGGGCTCCTCTTCCTGATGCTGAATGCCAGAGAAATGCAATGAAGAGTAAAAAACAGAACTGTAGGGAAAAAGAGGGGACAGAGGATGAAAGATGTCTGAGAAGGAATGAGGGAAGGAACATCTGTACTGCACTTCACTGATGATAATCTCTGCACAGTTTATGACACAGAGGCAGTGGGAACAGTGAGGTAATCATTTTACTTGCCTGTCATCTGCAGAGAGTATTTCAAATTGCAGGGTGAAATTCTGGCTTCATTGAAGTGAGTGACAAAACTCCTGTTGATTTAAATGAAGGCCAAGATTTCTATGGATTCCCAGAGGAGAGGCAGACTGGCAGAGTAGCATCTGTGCTGTCTTCGTGACTGTGTCAGGCTTCATCAGGATCTTAGAAGATTTTCTTCAGCACAGTTCCCAAACTGTATAAGGGGTTTGAGCACCCCTTATTGCTGCAGATAATATAGATACTTTCTTAAAAATGTGAAATAACGAAAGTACAGTTCTGAGCCTGAATTGGAACAGCTGTACATACTAAGCACTGTCCTTACAAAGAAGGCACTGCGTGTGTAAAATATGCAATAGTGTGTGCATATTTTTAGTAGTATTTCTGTTTGGGGTATTTTTTCTCCTTTTTTTTTTTTTTTTCCTCCATTTCCTATTCTTTCAGCCTTAATCTGGGCAAGACATGGGCTCAAGAGGGCGTGACAGCTAAAAAATATCATCAGTTGCAGTTCTCAAACTAGGGAAAGGCCTCCTACCATGACAGTGAGAAATTTAGATTTTGGAGGCAGGAGGAGTTGTCCCAAAATGTCTGAGGTACAAGTCATGAATTGCACAGAACAAATATTTTCCTGATTAACAAGCAAACCATGCACACACAAGCTAGAAAGGGCAGACCTGGTAGGCTGCAATGCAATGTGCTTACAGATGCAATCTTATTTGTAGAGGATTTTTATAGGAGTAGGCCAAGAGGGAGGATCATGGTAAGTGAAGAATGACATTCACAAAAACTGCCTACTTGCCTGTGTTTGATCATGGTACCAGATATGCTGTAAGAAAGAGAATCTGGAAGGACAAAAGGGAGAAATTAAGAAAGTGAAGAAATTAAAACCCAAAGGTAATCTTCCTATGAGCCCCAACTGTATTGCAAACAGGTGAGATGCATGTATTCATGGCCAACATACTTGGCTAGTGGTGATACAGAGGGGTGATCCTTCAAGCTGCTAGCTTAGTAACCCAATGAGAATCCCTATTTGCTAAACAGCTTCCAAGATACACTCCTCACCACCTTTAAAATACGAAAAGCTACCTATGCAATGATGTTGACAGCCTCCCCTGCACACACCTCTAGCTGCTGCTACTGTAAAGCAGCGGGGACAGACAGTGTGACAAGTAAGCCAAGGAATAAAAAATAAACCAAATAACAAAAAAAAAAAAAAAAAAAAAAAAAAAATCAAAAAAACCCCAAACATCAAACATATTTTCTGTGGGATGAGGGGTGGGACAGGAACAAGGGATGATTGATTATAGACTTTGAAATGGGGAAAACCTCTGCAAATTTCTCAAATTTTAATCAAACTAGAGAATACCTATTTGCAATTAAAGTAAAAAACTATCTTAAAGACTATGCCTTTTCTGCAATATACTCTGGAAACTATACCATTCATAATTATTTTATGCTTTATATTGGTAACTGCAGTCAGTAGATACTAATAAGAGTGTGCTCACATTTGTGTGACTATGCTAAAATGAAAAAGTTAAAAACCAGCCACAGAAATATGAGAAAATCATATATACTCATTTATAAAGTTTAAGTGAATAGTTTCAAGTAGATTATGAGAATTTCTGTGTACTGTTGTGCACTTACACATGCACAAAAAACATCTATATGTATGTTTGTGTATTTATATATAAACAATCCTGATACTACTTAAGTTAGTGACTTCAGTATGCATATGATCTATATTCACACAAACACAAACCTATGTACACACACACACACATACACTCCCCAGAAATTATCTTGAGCATATAATAACTATGCAAAATGTTATTTTGGTTGAATTCTACCAAAGAATGTCAAAGAAGCTGACAAAGCTCTATTTTATTTAATGGACAAAATAGAAATTGGGTAAAATCTAGGTCTGAAGTCTTACTGTAAATGAATTAATTATCCTTCTGGATCAAGGAAGAAGTACAGAAACAGGATCAGGATACTTATTGTCTGATTTTTTTGTTTTGAAAGCATAATGGCAATATATTTGGAAGAGACAGGAAGTTTAAGTGAATCCAAACTTGTGGACAGAAGAACTAAGATTATGCTGTACAAAAATAGACTATGATATAATGATACACATTCACCTATCTTGGTTTGTAGAAAATGAAAAAGCCTCTTGAAGAAGCGAAATCTGAATCACAACAAATTGTTTTCATTCTTTTAGGCTAGTTTAATCACCTCACTTGTCTTCTTGTTTTCTAGGCTTACCTTCTGGTCTGTGGATTTAAGTTTTGGTTTATAACTTCTTAATTTCACACACTCTTTTTTTATGTTCATGGACAACATCTTTTGCCTTGGATGTTTGTACTGCATGTATGACCATTCTGTGTTTTGGAGATAGGAGCTGTCATCCCTGCAAGCAACTAAACACCATAAGCCATCAGCTCACCTCTCCTTTGGGATGGAGCAGAGAGTCTGGAGCATAAAAGTGGGAGAACTCATGGGTTGAGATAAAGACAGTTTAACAGGTAAAACAAAAGCTGCACATGCAAGCAGAACAAAGCAAGGAATTTTTTCACTGCTTTCCATTGGCAGGCAGGAACCTGGAAACCTCCAGGTAATCAGTACTCCATCACATGTAGCGGTTACTTGGGAAGGCAAAATGCCAGAACTTTAAACTTGCTCCCCTTCCTTCTTCTTCCCACAGCTTTTATTGCTAAGCATAATGTCATGTGGTCTGGGCTATCCCTTTGGTCAGCTGCAGTCAGCTGTCCCAGCTATGTTCCCTCCCAGCTTCTTGTACACCCCAGTCATGCTTGCTGACAGTTGGTGTGAGAAGCAGAAAAGACCTTGACACTGTGTAAGCATTCCTCAGAAGAAATTAAAATATCCCTGAATAATCAACACTGTTTCCAGCACAAATCAAAAACTTAGTCCCATCCATACTAAGCACTAAGAAGAAAATTAACTCTACCACAGCCAAAATCAGCACAACTGTGTTTTTATTAAAGCTTTATTACTGCAGGGATGTCAGTCTGTTTCACAAAGAACAATCTCACAGATTTTATTATAAATGTTTTAGGAAAATTAGTAATTAGTGTCACCGGAACTGGGTTTCTGAAAGTCCAAAAGATATTTAAATTTTCAGAAATTTAAAGAAAGAAAAAATTTCATTATCATTCTCAAAAAGGTGGAATTATGTGTTCTAAAAATTAGGTCAAACTTGGGCTTTTCTAATTCCACTCATCTAAGCATCTTGAAATTACTATATCAGATCTAAGTTAAATGTACATTTGAAGATCTTAAGTCACACTGATGGAAGACAAGGAAAAGATCACAGAACATCAAGAAGAAGCATCTCTAGTTCTGTGCATCTAGATACTCAATGCTTTATTCCTCCTGTTGTTGAAAAACCTTGCAGAAAATATTTAATTCTATTGTTCTCTGATTTCCCCATCTTTCAAGTATAAGAGTAGTACTGCTCATTAATATTCTTAAGTACTTTGAGATCCCCATACTAAAAAAGCCATGGAAAAGAAGAGATTTATTACTTTTTCATGATGTACCAGCTGCAAGTAAAAACTCATAAGCTGTCCCTACATAATGGTTATTAATCTATGACTCTAGAAAAAAAGGCAAAAGCTCCTATATTGGTGACATGAATAGCACAACTGGATTTCACTCCTTTTCAGCCCAGTAAAAGGTCTGCCTCTTACTTCACATGACTTGAATCAGGCTAGCAAATTTGAATAAATCAGCTAAGCGTGAAAAGAATACTTACGCTATGCGGATCACGGCCATACTTCACTGCTATCCAAATGACCCAAATGCCCATCAGTCACTAGAGGCAATAAGAAGTCTAGCTACATTCCAGTAAGTGGTGCTGGTAGCCCTGTGTGAAAAGAGCTCAAAATTCTTTCCGAAGAGATAGTGTAAGTGCAACCCTAAGAGCTAAACTGAACAAAATCCCAGATTGTTTGTTTTTTAACATCTTCATTTAGCAAAGCTCCTTAGTTTTAATTAGAGATAGATATGCTTAGACTACAGGGGATGGGAAGTGGGAGGGGAAGTCTTATTAAAATAAGCTTGCCAGGCTCCTGAGAGGATCCTCTGGCATATGTCATTCAAGTCAGTGGGAAAAAAGGGAAATGAAGTAGACAGCAGAGCTACATGGATCGCATTCATTTGGATGAGTCACAAGACATGTCTGCACTGCCCGAGGGCAAGACCTCTGGACCTGCTTCAGCTATACAAATGCTGGAAGTGGTGCAAAAGGCATGTGGGGCACAGATACCTTTGTAGGGTGTCTTCTCCCCATTCTGCAAATGTTCCTGCCCAGTTCATCACAATCTATGCAAAACAAAGCCAGAATAAGATCTGCTACACTTAACAAAAAAAAAAAACAAAAAAACAAAAAAAAGAAGACAACCTCCACCAAAACAAAACACAAATAAAAAAAAAAAAAAAATTGCCATGATGTTGTCCTATCCTTTGACAGCACTAGCACTGAAAATACTTATGCAGATTACCACACACCAACTCCTCCATAAAAGCATTCTCAGCTTTTACCACTCACTCACTTTGTACTGATTGAGGATTTGGAGGGCTTTGAATTCATCTTGTCTTTAGCAGTGAGGCCAGGGCAGGAGAAGCACATCAAACCTCTTTCCTTTTTGCCCCACTACCACCTTTCTTTCATATGTGCCTCCCAGCTCACCATGTCAAACTGGCACATGGTGTTAGAAGAGCAGCCAGGTGAGCTTACTAGTATTCAGAATATAGCTCCTTTACCAGATATCATGGCTGCTCTCTTTTTTGATGCTGCAGCTAGTGGGAAATCGGAAATAAATTATAAGCCTGTAAAAGATAGACTTGAGACTCCTCTATAGAATAGACTGAAAGGCACCTGAGAGGTTTAGTAGCTTACACTGCTATTTTTATGACAACATAGTAAATATCTTCAAATATCCTCCTCTTCCCCCACTGCCACTTGCCCAGCTACCATCAGTATTACTTCTTGCCTGACAAAGACTGGAGGGGAGCAAGGGGGAGAAACTAGGGCAAGGTGGAAGGGCTGTGTGAGAGAAGGGATGGCTATACCCAGTACCCATACAAAATTTGCTTTTAATTCCCTGGCTATCACAGATAGTGGCTGCTGCTAGCATTTAAGATAAGATTAGTTGGTGTTGTGCTATCAGTACCTCCACATTTTCCCTGCAGGGACTCCTTCTGACAGGCTGAAGCTGGAGGCATGTCTGAGGATTAACACGAGCTAATGATTATACACTAAAGCTTTGGAACTGTCAGACTAATAGGATTAAGCAATACCAGATGCAGGTCCCCGTTCAGGTTAAAAATGCACTTTTTACATTACAAAGTCAGACAGATCCCTTTGAACATGCAATGAATATGGATGTTTTCAATTATCACAGTCTTCCAGGGCTATACGATATGGTAAATTAATCCCTTTAGAACATCGGAAACAGGACAAAATAGCCTTCTTGAAGCTGAAATCCCTCGTTTTAGATTTTCTTTCATGGGGATAAGCAGTGGTGCACCACACATAATTAATCTTATTACAAACAGATAGAAAAGAGAAATATATTTTTTAAAAAAAGGCAAAAAATTGTATAAATATTTGAGAAACTAATGGGTGGGAGAGGTGGGAAGACTTTTAAATCAACATCACTTAATTAAAACATCACAACAGTAAAAAGTAGGGAGATATTGTTCAGCAAATGGCACTATTTTCTTGTACTTTCGGCAGCAGCAAAACACAATAAATAATAATATTAAACAAAGTCTTTTAAGAAACAGACAATAGAAATATGTTCTTTAGCAGAACAAAAGGATTTAGAACACATTTGAAAGGTTCAGCCCCAGTGAGTTTGGTCAGTTGAGAGAAATGGCACGAATTGACCCCTTTGAATTTCTCTGTGACAAGGTTGTAATTTCTGGAAGGAAGAGAGTAAAGAGGGAAAAACTGCTTTGAAAAAAAGGGGTATAGTATCATATCCAGACTGACCAGTGCCCCAGCCTATTTAAACTTGAATCTTGGGAGAAAATGCGTGCATAATGGGATTTGGCAGTCAAAAGTAGTGGGAGGGAAACCTTGAGAGGCTTGGTGGTTCAGTTTGGATTAGGACCCAGAGGTTCAGTGGCTTCTGTTGAAAGAAAACATAGATTTGAATGAACGCTTTCCAGAATAAAATCTGCATGCAAAAGACAGAAGAAAGACTGTCTTATGTGAAATCCAAATGGAGATTTATGGCTGTTTACATTTTTATCGTCTTGATGCTTACATGGGCTTTGTCTTCCACTGATGATCAGCAGAATGCAGAGCACTCCAAAGTTCACTTCAGTCTCATGCACAGGTTAATGTCATTTAACTTATAGGATCATTGGTTCTTACCTCAGGAATCAATCAATCCTTCTGACTTTCATTAAAGCTAGAAGTATTGGCAAACCACTTTTTCTTTTGTCATATCAAGCAAACGTATGAAGAGGGTTGGAAATCAGCACTCTAGAACATGGCTGGAAATTAAGCACACAACAGCATGATTTGTGGCGTCTTTTAGAAAGACGAAAAATAAAAGAGTTTGAGAAAATTTCTTCCGGAAGTAAAACTGCAAAAGAAACCAGGGCACCAACAGGAATTTGCAAAACCAATAAAGGCTTTAAATTCAAAGACTATGTTATGTAAATTTATCCCCAAATTCTAATGTGCTTTATTTCTGACCAAAAAAAAAAAAAAAAAAAAAAAAATACAAAGCAGTTTCTGTGTATTCTATTTATTTTCATTTCATTTTGTAACTTATGAAAACAGATAATTCAATGCATACAGGCAATCATAAAAAATATGTACTGTAAAAGCCTCAAATGATAGGTGAAACTGAGCAAAAAAGAAAGATCTTTGCCACATTTAGCTGACAGTGTAGCATAATGCTTGACACTTTGTCATGGGTTCTGCAGTAGCAGTCATTTTTCTCCTTCTTAGTAGTTGGTGCAGCACTGTGGTTTTGACTTGTGGCCTGAGAACAGCGTTGATAACACCAGTGTTTTAGTTACTGCTTAGTACATTTTGGTCTGGCCAA
>JAOEHY010045499.1:0-17034 GCA_025447955.1 Psilopsiagon aurifrons
CCCCCCCCCCCCCCCCCCCCCCCCCCCCAACGGGCTTCAGTTTAAGGACGAAGCAAAGTTAGAAGAGAAGAGAATCCTTATTTTAACTGTGCCAATTCGCTTTTTGTTTATATGCTGGGTGAAGCTTTAATAATGAACATATCTTCTTTGTGCACAGGTGGCAATAATTCAGTTCAGCGATGATCCCAGGACAGAATTTAAATTGAATGCATACAATACCAAAGAGACTCTTCTTGAAGCTATTCAGCGAATAGCCTACAAAGGAGGAAATACGAAAACAGGTATGAAAAGTCAGGATTGTGATGCAGATTTTCTCCCTGCTACTCTCTGTGCAGTATTTATTTTCCATTTGCTAGGTGGTTTAATTTATCAGTGCAAAACCAGTGAGAACATGGTATCTCCATAGCAGAGGTGGTTGGTTAGGCTTCAAAGAAGTCTTTGTAATCTGCAGTTTACACCCTTCACTCTCCACTGCTGGGTATTCACCCTCCGACCAACAGGGCTGTCAAGGCTCAGGGGGGAAGGGAGAGAGGCAGCTAAGCAGAAGGGAATGACTTTATGGGTTGTGAAAGGTAGAGTAAGGAGTAATACGAAATCAGCTTGGCAATTGGAAAAGTGGGAAGGAGCTTGCAGAGCATGTAAAAAAGTGGCCAGAGTGCAGGGTCTGTTTGGTTATAAGTCAGGACAGTTAAGCCTCAGTGGTATGCTTAAGACTGGGCTGGGGAAAGATGTCTTGACTGAGTGTAGCTGCATTGTAATTAATCCCTTAAATTAGCTCTCTGATGTGAAGAAATTAAAGATGATTGCTGAAAGGGTTAAAATCTGCTTTAGTTGGAAACTGTTTCTCAAGAAAATGCTACAGTGGCACCTTCAGTCTGCCTGGACTGTATCCTACAATCCAGAATGGGAAGATTTTGTATCTTTAACCCACACAGGATACCCTTTCCCACTGTCATGGTTTAACCCAAGTGGGCAGCTACATACCATGCAGCCGCTCACTCACTGCCCCCACCTCGGTGGCATGGGGAAGAGAATTGAAAGAAGGTAAAACCCGTGAGCTGAGATAAGAACAGTTTGATAAGTGAAATAAAAATATGATAATAATAGTACAGATAGTAACAATAATCAGTAATAAAAAGGCAGATAAGAAGAGAGAGAAGAACAAACCGCAAGAAAAGCAAGTAATGCACAGTACAATTTCTCACCACCTACTGACTGATACACATCCTGTCCCCAGGCAGTGATTGGTCCCTTCAGGTAACATCCTCCAGTTCATATACTGGGGATGATGCTGTGGTGTGGAATTCCCTTTGGCTCGTTCAGATCAGCTGTCATGGCTCTGCTCCCTCACAGCTTCTTATACCCCTCCTCACTGGCAGATCATGAGAGACTGAAAAGTCCTTGACCAGGGTAAGCGCTACTTAGCAACAACTAAAACATCAGTGTCCTATGAACATCATTCTCACACTAAATCAAAAACACAGCACTGTATCAGAGAATAGGAAGAAAATTAACCCTATCCCAACCAAAACCAGGGCACCCACACATACCATGGTCTCGATCTTTGCCTTCTGGATTGAGAAGCAGAGGCCTGAAACAATTAGATTTTCAAAGGTTAGGGTCAAAATTAAACTTTTCTAAATCGCTATTTTAGTAATTACAGAATGTGCCAATTTACAGACTACTTGGGACCCAACAGATTTCTCTCTTTTTTGATGCCTACTATATGATATGAAAAGCCAATAGAAACTGGGCTTATGTCACAGTGAAAGTATGTTGACAATTTTTTCTGTTTCAGGCAAAGCCATTAAACTTGCAAGAGAAGTCTTGTTTACTGGAGAGGCAGGCATGAGGAGGGGCATTCCAAAGGTTTTGGTTGTCATTACTGATGGGCGGTCACAGGATGATGTGAACAAAGTCTCCAGAGAAATGCAACTAGATGGTAAAGCGTGTAGTTTTAAGAACTATACACATTTTCCTTTTCCCTCTTTAATTGTAACTGTATAAGTATGGGCATTAGATAAGGTAACTTTTGCTCCATGAAGATTTTAAGTTTAAAAAATCCCAGAGAAAGCCAGAATCTCACTAGGATATGGTTAGATTCTGGATTTGTGTGTGATTAATGCAATTATTTTTCATTTTGGCGGCAGTGCTAAAATTATGCAGTAGTCAATGGAACTGTTGCCATGATGAATAATTTAGGGGACATGATCCTGAGAGTCTGGACTGACGTCTATGAAGTGTAGCCTTGCGGTTATGAGCAAACTGGACTGTTTTATTCTCTATACAAGAGATTCTTTGAAAATTCTTTCATACGTTCTTTTACTGATTCTGATCTGCTCTCCTGTTACACTAATTACCTTTAGGAATTTCTTTTTAAAGCACCAGTTTTAGAGATTTAAGCAGCCACACAGCGTTGTGAGTCTAAGCATAAAAACTGGGTTAGTTGCTGTAGAAATGTGTCATTCTGAGGCTTGTATCAAAATCCAAAGGCCACGGTGTGCCGCAGGGAACAAAATTAAAGGATGGAAAAGAAAAAGCTGTCGCCCTTTTAATGTGAGGAGATTTAACAGTAAATTAGATTTGTGCTCTTTTATTTGCCTTTAGACTTTGGCAGCTAGGAAGTTACCAGTGTATATTAGAGATTCCCGAAACCCAGTTCAATCGTTGATCTTGGCTGCCTGCTTATATTACAGCTAGATGCTGAGTGCAGTGCCTTCATATGTAAAATCACATCACAAAATAATAGGGCATGCATAACTTGTTTCAAGTAGCAAGCAAGAAAACCCTGTGTTTGTGAATAAATTGGAGACTATGTCTGGCTACAAAAAAAAGCGTTCAACAGTCCGGTAAGTCTTGCAGTTGCCTATTTAACTATTGGACGCAACAAGCTTGAAAGCAGAAGGCATATGGTGGGGGTTCAGTTGCTGACTGGGAAGTGCCATCTTGAACAAATTGCTTCCTCTCATTTCCTTTTGTGCATGCTGTATGTTTAGGCTGCTGATAGGTTGGAGCAGGAACTGACTCACATCTATGATCGAGACTGGCATGAAGAGGTGCCGATGAGGTGCCGATCTTGGATGAAACATGACTATATTTTTATAAATATACAACTCAAAGTTTTGTTAAGCTAAAAGCTCTGCGGAAGGTGATGCATGCCGCTGGTATTCATTAAAACTTGAAGACATTATTGCTTGACTGGAGTAAATTTGGGAGTGAGCCATGCAAGAGCACAATATCATTAACAATATTCAGCCTCATGTAGACAGTTTTTTTTCTGTGTCTGTTGTGGAGAGGAAAGTGTTGAAAAACTTCCAGCTAGTTTGGTGCTCCTCAAACATACAGAATACAATTTCTTTTTCACTGATATCTTTGAAGTCAGAGTCAAATTTCAAAATATATTAATGTAGAATATATCGAACACATTCAAGCAGTGCAGTTAAGTCACTGATGAAATGAGAATGCATTTATTTTGTTGTTCACTCATGAGGCAGCAGTGGCTTGAAAACTCTGATTCATATCTGCCAGAGAACAAAATCTGTAAAAGACCTATATGAAATTAATTTCTGTGCTTTGTATTTATGATATACTTGATACACAGATATTTTTGTATGTAATACAGTATAGCATTAAATTCGAAAAAAGATTTGAACATACACTAAACCTTTAAACTACTGAATAGTCATATGTCTTCAAGAAAACACTTAAGCTTTAACTTATTAACTCATTAAGCATAAATAGCCAAAAGAAATATCTCACAGATAGATACATTTATTTTAGATTAAATAGATACAGGCATTTGTAATAATAATAATTAAATTTACACCTTTGTATTTAATCAGGAAAGGAGCCAATGCAAATACAGTTGTGCTCATATTGTACTTCCACTCTATAAATGAATGACCCACTCTATAAATGAATGACTCACAAGTGTGCTCTTTTTTGTTTTACAGGTTTCACCTTTTTTGCTATTGGAATAGCTGATGCTGACTATTCAGAGTTAGTTAATATTGGCAGCAAGCCCAGTGAAAGACATGTCTTCTTTGTGGATGACTTTGATGCCTTTACAAAGATTGAAGATGAGCTGATCACTTTTGTTTGTGAAACTGCATCAGCAAGTTAGCTTTGACTTATACTTGCTTATAAAATAAGTGCTAATTATTGGGTTGTTTGTAGCTGTTAATTTTCTATTAAAAGGTATTTTCAATCCTTTTAACAGAAAAGTTTAAGGAAATGAAGGCTTTTAGACTTCAAAACAATTAATGGTTGTTTGCTACAAATCAGGAATATAGCCATTGGTTGTAAAAAGAAATTATTTTAGATATGAAACTTTGTTAATGGTTCAGAATTTAGTAATAAAGTTAATTATATTTTATTTTCTAGACTACTTCAACCATCTGTAAGAATACACTTGGATATAGTCATTATTACTCAAATCACATCGTTATTTTTTTAATGGAGAGCTAATAATATTTCAATTACCAGAGAAAGTAGAGGAGTTGTAGCCTAGGGAAAAGCATAAACCATATCCAAACTCTTTGAAATCTGTAAAAACACCAAACTTAAAGACTTTTTATGAAAATGAAAGGCATTCTGGAACAACACCTAATGGTTAGAGGTCAATAATTCCCATGCTTTTAGGTGTTTCCTTATATGTTTATGTTTCCTTATATGTCAGCTAGGAAGTAGACAGTGTGTAGCTTATATAAATCATTTGTGATTGTAAGGAGTCCTCATGCATAGGACTGTGAGTTTTCATGGGGCTGTGAGTTACCAGAGCTGGTGAACAAAAATACGTTGTTTGTGTCCCAGTAATTCTTTGGTTTTGGCCATAAATTATACTCTAAATAGTAGAGAGAATGTTGAACACTGAGAATGCTACTCAACAGTGGCATTTATTGGTTACTTGTTCTTGTATTCCAAAAATAATCTCTAAATGTAAGTATCCTCGGGTGCCATATTTGACACGCTGCCTCTTGGTTTATTGATTTCCCAGGACACCTTTCCTAGAAGAGATTAGTGTGCTTTCTTCTCTGCCACAAGAAAAATATAAATCAGATTTACAGCTATTTAAAATGTGCGCACACATGTTAAGGACTGTGTGGAATTCTGGTCTCTGTCACTCATGAAAGCTACTGTGGCAGAGAATGCCTGCTAAACTAATTGAAATTGAGATGGAGTTAGGTTGGAAAAGGTCATATGCAGAGAACTATGCTAAAAAATGAGGGGGTTATGCAGGTTACAAAGGAAGGTTCATAGAAGGATCAGACAAATTCACGGACAACAGATCTGTAAAATAATATGATATGGAACACATAGGGATGTACCCTTTAATATCTTTGCTACAACACTTGTGGATCCTGAGGAGCATCAACTAAATGGAGTATGATGTGGCCAGGGTTGCATGCCCTTCCTAAACAGCATCTCCTTTTGATATTGCTGGGGATAGAGTAGTGGGCTGAGAGGATCATTGCTCTGACTCAGTTGGACATCTCTTGTATCCTTAAATATATCTTTCCTTCTTTTCCAGCCTGCCCATTGGTAATTAAAGATGGCAACAATTTTGCAGGTATAGTATTTTTGTGTTCATTTTTGTTCCTGATTTATGGAATCATTTTCTTTACCTGATTTTCGCAATGCTAGGCAATAAATTTCCCTTTCTGAAAACAGCTGTTTAACAGATGGTAAATGAATCTCATGCAACTGGATATTTCCTCTTTTTTTTTTTTTTTTTTATTTCCTGCAATGCAGCATTAATTTAAATTAATAGAATGTATATTTTGATGCCTTCCAGGTTTTAAAATGATGGAAATGTTTGGTTTGGTTGAAAAGGAGTTTTCAGCTGTGGAAGGGGTTTCAATGGAACCTGGTACATTTAATGTTTACCCGTGTTACAGACTGCACAAGGATGCCCTGGTATCCCAGCCTACCAAGTATGTATTAATGTATATATATTAGAATCATAGAATCGTATTCATAAAACACATGAAAATAATTGTTCAGTGCAGGCAAGTATTCATTTCAGGGACCAATATTTTCCTGTTGGAAGAGCAGAGATGCTAGAGTGTTTGGTGTCCTGAGTCTTCACTCAGTTTCAGTCAAAAAGAGCAGTTGTGGATAACACTAAGAAAGCCCAGTGGCTCTTTTGGGTTTCCCACATGAGCCAGTTCCAGGCTTGCACCAGTTTAGCACCTAGGAATTTCATGTAGGTGTATGTCTGGGCAGATTCCAGCATGCAGTACTTTGTGAAAGGTGCCTCTGAAATGCAGGCTGAAGCCTGAGAGAGTTCAGAATGTCTTTGAAGCAGGGATCAGAACAAGAACCTGCTTTATCAGGTCACTTTTACTTCAGTCTATGTCCATTCATTGATTATAGAGGGAGATTATCTCCTTATGCTGAAATGAGTCTGTGTGAGCACCGTCTAGTACCTTCCTGGGAGGCAGGACATAGTTCAGTCACAAAGACTGTGTCCTAGGAGGGAAATGGAGAGGGTGATGAAGAAACCTCCCATTGAACTTTTACTGTCATTCCTCAGAGAGGAAGTGATAGAAATTCTCCATTTCTTCTATGAACACTGTGTATTTTGTGTTTGGTCCCTTTCAGTCCAGTCCTCCACTTTGTAGTAAGTGGCACCAGAGAAAAGCAGTGTCCCTGCAGGATTAAATATGGGAAGATACAACAAAAAGTATTGAAAAAGGAAAGAAATACAAAGAAAGAAAGAAATTACTATTAAGGCTTATACTAGACTTCAGTCTTTCTGTGCAATTATCCTGTCATGTCCCAGATGAGCCTGTTTCACATTCTCTGTGTTTAGTTTCATCCTGGGTCTAGATGGGCTGAAATTTCCAAGGATTAATGTTTCTCACTTCTTTTTCCCTTACTGCTTCATTCTGTCTGGATCTGCTGCATGTACATGTTGTTCTCTAGTTGCCACCCCAGCCCAATCTTACTGCTTCATTAGGCTTTCACTTCCTTCCATGGTTCAGAGAATACCTTTCTCTTGATGATCTACAGGTATGTCTAATAGTGCTTGTTTTTGTCATCACATCTGTGAGCTGGATGTCATTAATGTTGCTATCCTCTGAGTTTGCCTTACCATGCTTATTGAATTTTCTTTCACTCTTTTTACAATGGATATATTGTATGCCTTTTTTCTTACATTTACTGAGTTCCCTCTCTATTTTCTCAATGGGAAATATGCAGTGTAATATCATGTTTGATCATCTATAGATTCTCTGCAGAATATATTGCTTATGTATCGCATTTAAGTCATTTGCTAGCATCATCCATATCTATGCATTTTATATGTGTCAGAAATACTTTAGAAGGAATGGATCTTATCTGGGGGGAAAAGAAATTGATTAAATAACCACTTCAGGCTTCTTTCAGATCCCTTTACCATAAATTTTAGGAATCAGGCTAGTCAGTCATTTCAGACACTCATCCATATGGCCTACTTTGGGTTTGAACAATGACAGATTAATTAAACTGCAAGTACTAAATGTCAATTTTTAGGAAATGGCATAAAATAGCATATCTCTTTTATGTCCTAAACTTCCTGTATTCAGCAAAAAACCAAGGAGATTATATTTCTGAATTGTGTAATCTGTTGTCTTCACTTCTATATTGGCTTTGAAATGTATAAATTATATTCCCTACTATATATAAAGCTTCCTGTTACAGTCTCTATCACTCCTAATTTTAATCCATCAGTGAGGGTTTAATGACAAAGGATATGTCTACTGAGACTGATCTTCCAAGCAACTTTTATTTTCATTGTCTGACAAACCAGACAGTAGCAAAGGTCTTGCAAATGGCAACTGTTTTTTTAAAAAGCTTTTAATATAATTAATTTCAGCTTTATTTCAAATGGACCTCTGATTTGATCTGCAAATTAAAATAAAAAAAAATAAAAATTAAGGTCAGTTTTGTAAATTTCAGGAGGAAAATTCTTCTTTGTTCATAGGAATTCTTTCAATATTCATCAAGTTGAGTAGATTTTGCAAACTCTTTTTCATTATCACTTCAGTCTTCATTTTCAAAGAAATTTACAGAGTAATGGAAAGCATCTGAAGTGAACATCTGGTGAGTAAATCACCAGATTTAACGTTTGTTTCAGTTTAAAAGACGTTACTTCTCTTACAGGTATTTGCATCCTGAAGGTCTCCCTTCTGATTACACCATTACGTTTCTCTTTCGCATACTCCCTGACACACCTCAGGAGCCATTTGCTCTTTGGGAGATTTTAAATGAAGGATATGAGCCACTGGTTGGAGTTATTTTAGATAGTAGGTATTTTGTGTTTTATCAGTGACTTTTGTCTTCAACTGTATGAATTATTCATTCTGTCTTTAGTATTATTCTGCCTTTGTATTATTGCCACTGTTTTAGTATGCTGCCAGAGCAACTACCTGAATCTGGATAGTAATAGTTTCCAATGGATGTTTTTTAGATTCCATTTAACTGAGTTTAATTTGGAGTTAGAGTCAAATTTTGAGTACAGTGCTCTCAACTGGGAGGAATGATACTGAAATCCAAAGAGCTGTAACAGATGTAAAATGATGTAAGCAAGGTACTAATTTGCTTTTAAAATTTCCACTGGTCTCAGTCTGGTTCTAGTAGAATCTATTCTGATATACGCCAGTGGTACTGACCTGATGGTATATGCAGAGGCAATGCACTCTGATGGACAGCAAACTTAGAGCTAGAGACTTGAGCTCTTGATGACTCTTCATTTTTATTTGATTTGACTTCTACAACTGTAAAATGAGGACTATGATTTAGAAGGTTTCCGTATTTACAATTGAGAAGATGTAGATTCTAAGATATCTGTTCTTCATAGCTGCCAATTTTAAAAGAGGTGTTTTAGTACTCATCTTTGTGTCTTTCCTAGAATTTTTTAGATATGTCACCTTTAAATAGGTGGGAATTAGACACTTAGCTAACTTGAGGATCCATGCCTGCTTTTCTTGTCAAGGTCCCACAGAGAACTAGCGGGAGAGTAGGATCAGGTAGACAGGGATGAAGTAGACTCCTAACTATTGGTCCAACCTTCCTGTCAGACCAGGAAAGAGCATTTCTCTGGTCAATGTATCACTTATGAATGTGTTTTACTATTTGATAGATTTGATATAGCATCTTTGGTTGTCTTCATTAAACACAAAATTGACTCCTTCAAATAATGTACAGGCCTTTCCTTCCTCTAACACAGAGCCGTTATTTTTATTCTCACACAGATGGTGGTAAAACTCTGACTTTCTTCAACTATGACTACAAAGGAGATTTTCAAACTGTGACTTTTGAAGGTCCTGAAATAAGGAAGATATTTTATGGGAGTTTTCATAAGGTTAGTAATGGTAACAATTAAAAAAAGAGCACTCTGAATAAAGGTTTAGGAGTTTTTCATGCTTCAAAATCTTCTTTCATGTGGTCAACCACTGCCAAAAGAAATGTATTTTGAATATTCGGAATTCATCTACCAGATTGTCCAAATCTCTTTGCAATATTGAATTAACATTAAACAAGTCATAGTTTCTCTGATGAAGCTGGTGTGATCAATGTTCATCTTGTGCTTTGTGCCTGTACTTTAGACTTGATTAAAAATGCTTGCCTTGAAAAGTAATTTGGAAAGAAATTTGCTTTTCCTTTTAAGGCTTGGATTAGAAATGTCACTCATAATGGAAAGAAAATGTCCAGAAAAAAAAAAAAAAAAATAAAAAAATCCTTTTTTGACCAGAATTGTTATTTTTAAACATATTTTAAGGGCTATGCCATGTTGAACGTTTCTTGGCTGTTAGAGAACTTTCACATACTTTCTGAAAGCTGACAAAGTACTGCTGGGATTATAGCACATATTTGGTTTGGAAGGTGCTTTTGTTGTTCACTTTTATTCCTGATGTTTGTACCTTGCCTAAACCAAAAAAAGGAGACAGTGGGTTGAGGAATGACATTTACAGAGCTTAACTTTTCTGTACTTCCCTTTTAATCAACAGATCAAGAAAGGGAGAGTAGGTCAAGCTGCAGTTTAATTCTGACTCTCTTTATTTGTGCTTTGGAGGAATATATGGACAAGAGAGTGCGAGTGAAGGCTTTAGGAAGTAACTCTGTTGTTCTTTTCTGCACTGTTTGATGTGGTTTGGTTCTTTCAGTGTAAAACTCCGTTGTGAAAGGTTTTGCTGTGTGGTTAACGCATAATTTGCAGAAAAAAAATTATTGCTTAGTTTTGGTTTTTGCAAGTGGCTGTAAAAGATGCACTGGTGAAATCCAATGCTATATAGTAGGATAATACAAGGCAAAGGTATTATTGGTGACCACATAAGTCTAGGGCTGTTTGGGATCTGGGTTGTACATGAATTTGTGTAGATTTTTTGTCAAGGATAAATTATTTTCTTGTGGAAAAATTATGTGAGGTGGCACTTTGCATGCAGATGTTCCATAAACAAAAAAATTAATTAAATTAAATAAACAGATTAGAGTCATAGAGTAATTCAGGTTGAAAGGGACCTCTAGAGGTCATCTGGTTGACTTCCTATGGATTGTTTTCCGAGTTTTCTTGGCAAACATGGAATTTGGAACTTATTTCAGAAAGTATTCCTTCCCCCTCCCCAGTTTGCCCAGGAATTCCCCAGGAATTTAATATATCCTATCTCCTCCTCTATATGTTAAAGCATCTTTTCTTTTGCTTAGTTGCATGTTGTTATCAGCAAGACTACAGCCAAAATAGTTATTGACTGCAAGGAAGTGGGAGAGAAGACCATTAATGCAGCAGGAAATATTAGTTCCGACGGCATAGAAGTGCTGGGGAGAATGGTCAGATCCAGAGGACCACGAGACAACTCTGCACCAGTGAGTAGAACAAGTCTTCAAAATATCTAAAATATACTAAAAACAAGTTTGAAAACTTGTTTGAAGTTCAAGCACAGTGAACTCATATTTGAAAAGCAAAGCTCCAGCTTTTCAGAATTCTGCATCAGCCTACAGTAGTTCTCAACTTGGGTAAAATCTATTTTTGGTTATTTTAAAAGGAAATCACTAGATCTTCATGTTCAAATGTTATTCTCAAATACACGTATGAACACAATCAACGTATTCAGATATGGCTTGTGTTCAAAACTTCATTACATAGAGTAATACAACATATAACTCCCTTGCCTGGAATCATTTAAACTTTGGTTTGAGTGATAATTATTCCACATGCCTCTTATCCATTCCCTAGTATTCTAACAAAGTTTGCTCCCTAGGTCACTGTCTGTTTATTAAATAATTTAACTAGCTTGACACAGATGACCCCCCAAAGCCTCTTAGTATATCTAGTTCTTTTTATATTCTAAAATATTTTAAATATGAAAGATCTTCCCCAAGATTAAGTATTCTTTCATTCCTCTAAAATTACTTTCCTAGAAGCAGTAATTGATCATCCTGTTTGCACAGCAACCTATGGGAGCCTTTCCATTTTGTTTCCTTTGTCGTTAAGGTTTGTTTATATTTTTCAGGTAGATTTAGTTGTTGAAGAAGAATTTCCAGTCTGGTGATGATCTCAGGAAGGTTTCTTTGCCATGCAGTACAGTTTGCTAATTTTGTTTGAACTTTCTTGACCCTAGAATGAGGTTGCCAAAGAATGTGAACCTTGAACTCAAGGCTTGATTGGAATGGGAATGAGGTTTCAAAATTGTACTTATTTGCTACTGTATGGAAATATTCTGGTTTAGTAATAAATAAGCCCTCAGAATATATCACTGTGTACAAAAAAAAAAGAGCCTTGAGGCCTCAAACTTATGGATAATAATTATATGAAGCCTGTAAAGACAATTACACAGAGAAACCTTTGTAGTCACATTCCAATAGAAACAGAAAAAGGCAGACTTAGGAAATCTTGAAATTAGAGAAGGCTTTGTAAAGAAGTGGAAAGAAATGGTGTCTTTTGTTAGAACCCAGGAATCTATAAAAGATAAGTCAGACTGCCCACTCACTGAAAAATTTGGTTTTGTTCAAATGAACAGCAAAACTGATGTAAGGCTACAAATGTGTAGCTGAAGACGAAAACTCTTTGCTCCATAGTGCTGCTTAGCAGCCTTCGAGTGTTGCCTCACATACCAAATCACAAGCAAGTCAAGAAAGCGCCAAAATACCATTCTTTAAAGGTTCCATTCTACGCATTTTTTTCCTAATGAGTGGAATTTCTGTGAATAGTCACATTTAAAGAGGAGTGACTTGGTTCCCTCTGTTCCAAAAATTAGAGGACATCAAAGGAAGCTAGGAGGAGGCAGGCTAGAGGTTCTTCTTACAAGAGGTAGATAGATCAGTGCAGCCTCTAGACACAGAATTTTATGGGTGCTAAATGCTTTATTATAGACTGTAGGAAAGCCTAGACAAATGCATAAAAGGGGAATATTGGTGTTAAATCTAGGGCAGTGCATCCCTGATCTGAAAGTCTTTGGAAAACAGTAGACTGTATATTAGGAGTATGACTTACACCCTTGCACTTGATTACATATCACTTGGGCCGCTGTGCAAAATAGAATTCTGGGATTTAGTCTGTTCCAGTCTCCTCATAGCTTTAAGAGGCTCATAAAGGCATGAAACAGCAAAAATTCCTTTTTGCAAAATATTCTGAAAAATTGCTTTGAATTTATATGAAAATTGGAATTTGTTGATAGCTCTGTAAAGGTCTTTTTTCATTAGCTATATTTTCATAGAATGCTTTAATCTTAGTGTTAAAGATGCTTATTACCTTAAACAGAAATAGGCAGGTGATTATTTTGGAACAAAATTGTGGATTTTTTGTTCTGAATTCACATGGAACAGTTTAGCATTGTCAGAATCCAGTGCAATAGCTTGAATTTTGCAAAACTTTCTAATTTCAGGGAATGTAATTGTATCAGAGTTCGATTTTTTTCCCAGTCAATGTGTATGGTGTGCAACAGTTCAATGAGCAGGCAGAAATAGAGATAGATAGGACAAAAAGAGGATTAGGCTGAAGGTGCTGTGCCCTTTTAACATCCCTTTAACAGTGCGGTGTCTCTGGATTAGGCGTTCCAGACAGGTAGAGCAATGACAACTGACTGTGGCATGCAGCAACGAACCTTCTTTATTCCTTCAGTAGGACATAATGAAAGGTCAAGCTTTAAAACATTTTTTATTTACAATTCACAAACCTACTCTTTACTGAAGTTTCTTTTTCATTTAAATTTAAATTTAACTTGTTTAACTCCATGTACTGTTAAAAAAGTAATGTCTAATGTGGTCTGCTCTTGAGAAATCTTTGCAGAGCTATAGCCTGATCAGAGGGCAGGCAGACTTTTCCATCTTATTGGCTCTGCTTGAAGGACTGGATACTTAGAAAGCAAAATCACTATGAATACAGAGAATTATGAATAAATGTTTAATGGTAGCAAAGAAAGCTTTGTTTAGTTATTAAGCTTGAATCAGAGCAACCCACATAATAACATAAGAATACTGAGTCATTCAACATTTGGGTGGTGAATACAGCAATTCAGAGAATGCCTATTTGCTCTGAATTTTACACTAACAAGCTTTGTCACTATGGTTCTCTAAATTGCCTAATCCAGAAAAATGGATGCATATATACGCCTATGCAGGACTGCATAATTTTAGCCATTACTGTTAACCTTCTGTTGTTCAGGATAACAGAATAGCTTGGGATAAACTCAGTTACGGAAAAAACTGGCAATACAACTTACTTCTGAACAGAAGTTTCTTCCTGCACAACCTTTTCTGGGTTTGCTTAAGTGTAGCATCATGCAAATGCCCAGAGGTATTCTGAGTCCCAGAGCACTATGTTCATGCATGTTCAAATACCCCGTCTCAAGCTAATTGGTCCTTCCAGAACTAGTAGCTTTGGGATGTGTAGCAAAGAGGCATTTAAGCAGCTCCACATGGAGCCAGGCTGCATTAGACAGAGTAGGAAACACAGACTTGCTGAACTTGGGATAGACCTTTGCGGAGGCAAACCAAGGTGCCAAAAGCTGCCTTCATGCTGCACTTCAGCTGCCTAGGGAGTTTAATATGGATGCAGCTCATGTGCATCAGCCTCTGTAGTACAGTGCATCTACAAACCAGCTAATCTGCTGGCAGCTAAGAAGAATATATAGGAAAATATTCCTTTGTTTAAAATATAACAATTGACTGTATGTAAGAGAAAAAATGAGGCAAAGCTGAAGATGCACGTATGTATTTCATTTTAACAGCTTTAGAAGCAATGAGGTTTTAAGAAAATTCATTCTTTTGTTACAGTGTTAGAATAATGCCACTGAAAATAATAATGGGAGCAAACCCAAAGAGAGTTCTATCTCTAGCAGTTCCTCAATTTTTTTAACATGTGGGGTTAATTTAATGGGATGTTCTGTTCCATTTCCCTCTCTATTCAACATGCACATAAATGAGGCATGGAAAAAGAATAGGAATAGTAACAGAAGAAAGCTTCATGTCTCTAGACCCCTTTGTTCAGTTCAAGGCTGTAAAGGAGACAAGTGGTTTTACCACTGAGTCCTATTCAGTATATTGTTTCTGAGTACCTAGCGTACATTATTTTTACCAAATGTGTGTGTTCTTGTAGATTAAATTCTTGTCAAACCATGTTCCCAGACCTGTGGTGGGAATTTTCTTTTCTGCCCAATGTTGTCATGTGTTGAGCAAGCTTTTCAACATCCTTAAACTATCGTTGCCTGGGGATAATATGGGTAGGAGAGGGCACATTCTAAAGTAAAATAAAACTTGAGAAAGTGATAAATGCTATTTGTGGCTCAGCTCTGGTGTAAGTTATACAGTACAGAGATCTTGTCCCAAATAAAAGCGGAGCACCAGACCAGTGGGTTAAGAATTACAGTTTTGAGAAGCTGAGCTCTTTTTCACCTTACTCTTAATGCCTCCTTTGCTGGAAAAAGGTATCAGGAGACACCATTGGGCAGAATTAGGAATTTAATATCGGAGGTGGGAAGAATCCAACAAATGCCTACAGCATTTAGCCTTATCAGCTTGCTCAGTCCATTTAGTATCCGATAGTTTGAACAAGTTGGTTAGAACAGACACATTTTATTATTTACGTTTACGTATTTGTTCCTAGCTGCTCAAAGCCTGTCTTCAGTCTAACCTGAGTGCTTGAATCAAGGTAGCTTTTCTTGCTGATAGCTCCATTTTGCACCGATCTTACGACTAACAGTCATTTTGTACATCACCCTTGTTTTGAAACAGTTGCAGCTACAGATGTTTGACATTGTTTGTGCTACCTCATGGGCCAATCGAGACAAATGCTGTGAGCTTCCTGGCTTGGTAAGAAACTTCTCTCAATAACTGTCGAATTTATCTTTTACTTTCACTTTTATTGAGATAAATGTTCAAATGGAAATGGATGGTCAAAAGTTTTCAAAAAAGTCTGCCTGACAGTCAATGAGATGCATGTTTCTAAATCAAGTAGGTGCTTTTGAGGCATCCATACAGTACTATGTCTTAGATTCATAAAATTCTTAACTTCTGAATCAAAGTTTTGGACATCATTCTCTTCCTATCTTGATCTTTCCTTAGAGAGATGAAGAAAATTGCCCTGCCCTTCCTCATGCTTGTTCCTGTTCAGAAGCTAGTAAGGGTCCCCTTGGACCTCCTGGACCACCGGTAAGGTTTTATTCAGGTTTGTAGTCAACTGTAGAAAAAGTGGCCACCTTTATTCCAAGACATGTGAATATACTGCCATTGTATAGCTAGTATGGTAAATTAGGGTTTAGACTATTGGAAAAGAGATAAAATAGCACTCAATTCAAAGCAAAGTTGCAAAGTAATAAGTGGCAAAAAACCTTCTCACCCAGTAAGTCAGTCAAATTCTTAATGGTTTAATTGAGACCTGAAGCCAATAGAGTAATCTTTAGATCTTGAATCTATCTGTAGTATTAGTAGATGCTCTAGTTGGTGCCATTTATTATTACTTAAATCACCCACTGTCTGTCTACTCTAGCACACGTGCATTAAATGTAACTTGGAGTTTAGGTTTCTGAAATGCTCATTTACAGTGTTCTTATGAATTAAAGATCTGGAGTATGACAATGCCACTTGTGTGATAAATAATGTAAGATGACTTTTCTGTCTTAAAACCCCTATCTAAGTACAATATTTATTAGAAAGTACAACTGAAAGTGCTGGCTTTTCAGACTCTCCCAGAGGCAGAGAGGTACCCAGAAGAGGTACCTAACTTAGCTGCTTGCTAAGTTAGCTTGAGATGGAGGCTTCTTGTGAACAAGACTTTACTGGGTGTTTCTCTGCTCATACTATAAGCATGTAACGTGGACGCTGTAAGAGCATGTCTTGAAGAGAAAGAACCGGTGAAGAATATGAAGGAAAATGTGTTTCTGAAAAGGTTAAAAGTATGCAAATTACTTGAGATACACGTTCAACAACAAAATTAACTTGCACATAAAATATTCCTGTAGTAGGTCCTTGCAAACCTTTATCCTGCTAACAACTCAGAGGTTAGTGTTTCTGCAAGAAATGTTATTCAAGCTCTAGTACAAAAGCCTGAAGAGGAACTCAGGAGAAAATTCACTGAAGAAGTGTATCTTGAACTAGGAAAATTTCCTCTGTTCTCCTATTTGATTGCAGGTTATAAATCAAACATGGATTAAGGTATTCATTTCTGAATACAGGTGTCCAATTTGTGTTCTGTGAAAAAAACAATGGGCTATTTCACACAAAAATGGAACTGAATTTGAGTTGCTTGGCCACATGTCACATTAAAATGGAAAATATTTTAAAATTATTTGACTAGAAGGATGTATGTAACTATAGTTCAAAATATGCAGATCATGAATTGCTGAAGCTTACCCAGCAGTAAAATAATGTCCTTCTATTTAGAAGTACAATTTAGAGAAAATGAGCCAGCTTCAGTATGCGCTCGTGGCCCAGAAAGCCAAACATATCCTGGGCTGCATCAAAAGGAGAGTAACCAGCAGGCCAAGGGAGGTGATCCTGCCCATCTACTCTGCTCTTGTGAGACCTCACTTGGAGTATTGTGTGCAGTTCTGGTGTCCT
>JAOEHY010045501.1:0-10107 GCA_025447955.1 Psilopsiagon aurifrons
AGAGGCCAAAGTCTGCTCTCTTGAAGTCCAGGGCAGTGAGCTTGCTGCACACTCTTCTCACTGTCCTGAGCATCTCAAATGCGACCATCTCATGATCACTGCAATCAAGGCTGCCCTGGAGCATCACATTTCCAACCAGCCTTTCGCTGTTAGTGAGTGCGAGGTCAAGCATGGCACCTCTCCTTGTCGGCTCCTCTATTAGTTGCAGAATGTAAGTATGTATATGTATGTGTGTGGTGTTGTAAAAGGATTACTTGTTTGAGGTCAGGATTTGGAAGACAGGATTTGGAAGCAATCAAATTTTTCCTTGATTGCAGGGGAGCCAGGACTTCATCCAGGGGCTTTTATATTTCCATGTTGGCAGAAGGTATCCATTGTTCTTCATATACTAGCCAGGAGCAGTACTTATCACATTTCATATTTCTTGAATCTGAGACTAATAAATGTGTATGTATAATAAATGTAGGTAGTAATTTTTAGGGTATGTGATTGCTATCTCTTCACAAAGAGAGAAAGTACTTTAAACTGAGAGCATGCAAAAAATGTCCTACGTAGTTTGCTTTATCTGGGTAAGTTGTTGGCTATAAAATAGAAGATTGTCAAAGTGAAAATGCCTCCCCAGCTATAATCGTTGGGGTGTGGTGGGACAAGGGTCTGCTTTTAATGTTGGATTTGTAAACAAAGCAAAGTAACAATCAGCACCTGGCAGATTGCAGGTGCCCTCCACAGCCAAATTCTGATCTGTTTCCTTGCTCCTTTTGTTACTCATCAGCTCATTTGATCAGTAGGGAATGTTTTGATACCTGCAGTTTATGCTAGCCTGTCTCATTTAATAGCAAGAAAAGAAATAGGACATGTTAAACAATACGACAGACTTGGTAGCAGCCTCCAAATCCTCTCTCATTGCCTTTTTTTGTCTTCTTTTTTTAAACCTTGACTTTAGTTTGAGAGTTTGTCCTTTGTCTCTAGTCAAAAATCTCTCCAGGGTTTCACCTCTTCCTGCCTTTCAATTAACTTTTTAATTATTAGACTTCCTTTTCTAGTGCTTCGCTTCAATGCCAAGAGGAGTCTCAGCTTTCCATCTACCATTTGTATCTTGCGTGTCAGTTTTTCCACATTGCCCTGTGTGCCATCATGTCTTCAATATGCGACAAAAGTTACCAGTGTTTGGTGATTTCTACTTGTCTTATTAAATTGCTTTTGTCAGTTGAAACTATTAAGTAGCTGGTCTGGATCTGAAACTTCCATGGTATGTCAGACCTGAAATGGTGAAGTTTAATGGTAGATGGAAGACAGTACTATCATTTTTTGAGCAATAGGGTGCGATTTGTAAAGCGGGAGTAGGCTGCTTCAGCAGAGAGTAGTGTTGATGGATTTGAAAAGCAGTTCTGAGTAACCAAAGCATATTTTAATCTCCAGGTTGGACAACAGACTCTACTCTTCCTCCAACATCACTGCTTCCAGCATCACTGCATGCTCTTGCTGTTATCATCTCTTCTTTGACAAATGTCCAATTTTTTCATCTTTTTAAACTTCAACATAATCAGACTGAAATCTAGTATCCCATCCACTTGTTCTTTACCAGATTCTGAAATTTTTCTTTGATGAAACTCTGATTCCATTGAAGTCTGTAGGGATTTCAGCACTGACTTAACACATTGGTTTGCATTGATGTCCTGTTTCAGAATCATTAGAACTGCCTGTCTTAGGCTTCACATTCTTTCAGAAAATAATAAAACTTATACTCTCCGAACATCCAGGTCTGCTTCTTTTATGGCTTGTTAACTAGCTCACTGATTAGACGTATTCAAATACCATGATACTTTTCTTTGCTCTTTCTTTTTAAATGTGCACAGGCTCCTTGAGCAGTCTGCAGTGTGTTCTACTTTGGAATCTTCTCCTCATGGGTGTTTTCATGGGGGGTACTTTGTAGTGTCTGATAATAGTGCATCTAATTTTTGCATTCTGTTATTAATTTTTGCTCTGGTAACAGTATCACAGTAGGTATTTCCACATAGGAGGAAAGTATATTTATCCTTAATGTACTTTTCAATCTACAGAGCAATACATTTCAGTTCCAGTTTCTCTGCCCTGATTTTTTTGAAATAACTTGCAAGTAATAACTCTAATCTGAGCAGTATGTTTTCATACACAACATAGAAATGAGCCAAGATAAGAGGTTGCAATAGGTAAGTTTGTATTGGAAACTTGACTTAGGGTAGAGGTGCACTGTGAGGGAAAAGCTTGTGGAGAGTACATCTTGCTTTATTGACATATTGAACAAACAGCTGATCTAATCTAGAATGACTGACTAAGGTTCTGCTTTATCTTTTGCTATTTCTTTATGGTCCTCTACTTTTACTTATGGAAATAATATAGATAAGATAATGAAGTTTGATGAGACTTGGGGACTTTAATATATTCTTCACTTTTGAAGGTTACACTATCATACAATCTTGGTTATTTTTATCATAACTCCTTTTATTAAATTAAGATTTCTCTAAAGCTCCCAGCTATAAACCCTAAATATCCAAGCAGAATGCCAAATGTTTCTACGAACAAGGAATTTGGTGGGAAAAACAAACTTTCCTTCCCACCCATGTAAGTGGTATGCTTACGAAATTTATTAAACTCCTAAGCAAGTAATATTACTATTTGTGAAAGTGCAGATTACTGGCTATGTGTATGGGATTTATGGATCCTTTACTGCTACTAAACTTGCTATTATCTGTGGTATTTTAGTTGTTTGTAAAACTGTTTTAGTAATAGCACTCTAAGTCATACAGGAAAGCTATTCAGTATAATCTTGCTTTAGGAAAACTTAAGTATAGAGTTGCATGTCTTCATGTAGCACGCTTTTATTGTGTTCTAAATTGTCTTGGTTTTGTCCTCAATGCAAGTGTACAGATTCAAACAATAATGTGTATTGTTAGTTCTGTAAGCACAGGTTACAAAACACAAGTGGGACTACTGTTTTAAGAACATACATAACCTGTAGCCTGTATATGATCAGTCACAGCAAAAATACTGCAACAAACATGGAAGATAAGACTTTTAAGCAAATTATTATGTCATCTGTGATGTGATGTAGCCTCATCAGCAACGTGCAAAACTGAATTGTTTCTGCGTACTTTGTCTTAAAAATGCATTGTGCAGTCATCAATAATACCAGTATGTTTTAGAAATATATTAACGGTGCAAAATAAATTAGTAAACTGCCTAATGAGCAAATCTGTAACAAAATTGCACCTTTGTGCAGCACAGAATGAGTATAATCAGCCTTTTTTGCTTACACATTTTTGTGTGTTTTTAATTTTTCACTTTTTTCCTATTAAGACCAACATATAAAATTCCAATAATCTTCAATTCTTAGGTTATTACTTGTGGAATATGTATTCAGTTATTTAGAAATAAATTATAAGGCTATTGCCCTTTCTGTGCAACATGAAATTTTACCACCTAATCCCCATTTTTGTTTACTTATGCTATTGTTTGCCTCAATATATCTGGATTTACAAGCCTTCTCAGAAAAAAACTGAAGCAGTAAACTTTAGCAAATTAATTAGCAATGGTTATGGGACTGACTGGCTTCAGCAGTATACCGGAAGGGACAAAAAGATTCAAGAAACAGCAGAAAATAATGATCAGTCCAAAGGTGACATTTTTGAAAGCTTTCTTTTCAAGTGAGTTGGGATCTCAAGGTAACAGCAGAGGGCAGCCTGAATCGTTTGTCTCTGAATACGGTGAGACTTAACTGAATTATTCTGCTTAGCTTACGATTCCCTATGAGCAGCTAAAGAAAAGAGTGCTTCTGTTTGTAGTCGGTGAAAGCAGGGATTTAATGCATTTTTTAACATCTTTACAATTGCAGAAGTATGCTCGGTTTAATCCAGATGCTTCTGTGTTTTTGTAAAATGTTGCGAAGGCACAACTGTCCTTCTGCCTAAATTTAAGCAAAATAAAATATTTGTTGCCTATTTGCTGTGAATTGTCTTTGGCCACTAATATTTTTCTGAAAACTGCTTTGACAAAATGTCACTGATGCTCATGATTAAGAACTAAAACACTGTCTGTAAAACCTTGTCAAAATAGGTACACGTGCATTGTAAAGACAGTGGCATTGTAAGTTTTATTAGAGAGAGAAGAAATGTTATTTGATGTTTACCTATGATTTCAAGCCTTTCTTTGTCATGCACAACGGCGATAGGTATGAAGGACATCATTTGAAAACACTTAGGAAGAAAGGTTAAAGGGTGGAAAATTCCCCTTATGTCAAAGACCTTTTGTTTAGGCTTCTTTTTACAATGGCTTGGTAACCATGGAGGATATATCCTATAGCAACCTTTTAAAATGTGATTGAACACAGAGGTTGCAAGTTCCAGAATTTTATTTATTTTTTTATTTGTATCACTGAATGCTTTTTTATACGCTGGGGATTGCCCTGACTCCCTTTATCTTCATATATCAATGTGTAAAAGACTTGGAGGACAGTTAATTTACTTTACGTGACACCTTAGCACTTCCTTAATTCATCGTGTCTTCCTTCCATCAATACAGCTACAGTAATTGAGTTATTGTGTGTGTGTGTGTGTGTGCTGAATCTTTTCCTCCAGGTGAGGATCAGAAGAAATCAGGCAAACAAAACTAGATGTTGTGTGTTATTGTTCAGAAGAAACACTGGCATAAAAGTAAGGAATGAAGCCAGATCTCAGTCTGAATCTGAAAGAGAGTGCATTACTTTGAAGAGTGGCTTCTCAGGTTAACTTAAGTATCCAAACTCTGGTCAAGCAGAGATACTGCCTTAGGATGTGCAATGACCTAACAATTCAGCAGTGGAGCCTAAAAGGGCTTTTCCTTAGCATGAAAGAAAATCTTAATTACTCCTTTGTTTTCAGATGCTATTGAACTTTCTTTTGCACTGACATTTTTCTGTTGCATTACTGTAACATGAAAGGGTTTTTGATTTTTGAAACCTCAAATTCATTCATTTAATGATAGATGATTTCTTTAATGTCAAATGTGCCTTTAATGGGATGTTTGGATTTGAAGGAAGCTGAAGGTTTCTCAGAGTAATCGTATTGGTTTGGTTATACCATGTATTCATAAAGACAAAAATTATGGGTATACTATAAAGACTGCTGCAAAGCCAGTATGCTGCATAGTTTGCTGTATCTTCAAAAATGAGATGTAACTATGTATCTTATTTTTGAAATGCTTTTCTTTTATAAATTCTTAGATAATACCTCCTGCTTTGCTTGTATTGCCCTCCTTTGTTGATCATAGATATATTCTGATTGAGAGAGATTCTGTATCTTGATGTAAAAGGAGATTTTTGGTTTTTAAATGTTCTTAACAGTATGGTTTCATCCAGACATGCACTTTGATTCAGTTTTGACCTTTTCATTCTTTCAGGTATGTGCTGAAGTAGTAGTGCTTGTATTTCCCCACTTGGGTAACTTTATCTGCTCAACCAAAGCAATTGGAAGCATGAGAACCTTGCAGCTCCCTTTTGAGATGGAATTTTCTTGGTTATGCCTTGCACAGGATAAATCCAGGACATCAGAGAGGAGATACGTCCCCTCTGGTATGCAAATCTATAACCCATGTGTGCTGGGTTACAGATTTACATCATAACGTGCAAACCTTGTAGGTAGCTTCTCTATCTTGTTAGCTAAAACACACAAGTACTGGTATTTGTATGCCTTTTGATGTAAGAGAGAAACTGAATATTTAGTTGACCTTTTTATTGCTACAGTTGGAGTTATCCAAATAACTTTGATCTTTTTTTTTTTGTTTTTTGTTGCAGATTCAGAGCCATCAGAGTCTGAATCAGCACCTACAAACGAGTCAAAGCCACTGCTGAGTTAGGACATATCCTTAAAATCCTATGAATAATTGAATATTTATTATAAAGCCCATTAGAAAGTGGATGAAAACGATATTTTTTGCCAATATTATGAAAAGTGAAGTTTTTAATAAGTAAACAGTAATTTTTAGTCTCCTTTTCAGCGTGCATTCAGTACATTATATACCTTTGAATCTAAGAGGTGAAGATTTTAAAATGGGCAACTGAATATATATTTGAACAAAATATTGAGAGGATTTGCCTTAATATTGCCTTTTTCAGAACCTTGATATAAAAATTGATTGGAAATAGGTGAATTTGATGCTAATCTGAACCCTCAGAATTTTCAGTGAAATTTTGTGAGTTTTGCTGTTGTTGTTAGACCCAACATCTGAGTCCATCTTTGCTGTTCATTTTAACCAACAATTCACCCAAGTTGTATTTACAAAAATAAAAGTCTAAAACATATGAAAAACCCTGAAAGTACAGTTATTGTTTAATTGGCAAAGTTTTCCAATTATGCAAAAAGCTTACAACAAGCTGTTTCTGGAAAGGAGGAGGGAATTACTACCTTAAATCTGTTTTAACTTACAATTTATATTGTGGATTATGTTCAGATACACTGAAACTGTTAATTTTGCTTTGAAAGCAGAGCTTTTGGTGAAATCTACTGTTCTAGCCCAGAGTACCAGTGGATGCCAGACCTGGGGCTCATAGGACTGAAATCTGCCAGTAGAAAAACTGTCACCTGTCGTTATACAGATACACTGAAGAATAAGCTTGTGTGAAGAAGTTCTGTATGTATAACAGTGTCCTGGGCTTCTGTAACAGTTATTTTTCTCCTTCTTAGTAGCTGGTGTAGTGCTGTTTTTTCGACTTTAGCCTGAGAACAATGCTGATAACACAACGATGTTTTTAGTTGTTGCTAAGTAATGCTTAAAAACAAAGAGAAAGACTGTTGCTACCCTCAGGTTTTCAACTACAAAGTTTTACAGCTAATATAGTAATCACCATAGCTGCATGATATTTTCCAAAAGTAAAAGTACTATTTTATTTTTCTTTTTTTTTCAGAAATATTCAGTCCCTTATCTGGGAATTCAGCTGTTTTTATTTGGCAGTCTTTGGATAAGGTCATAATTTTTATTTTTAATATCTGTAAGAAAAGTGTAATAGTGGGCTGGTTTTGTTGTGCCCGTCAATGGTAAACTGCAACAGTAAGATAATTTCTGTGTATGACAGCCTTTATAGCATACTTTAAGGGTATAACTATCAGTAATAGTACTACTTTACAGTCTCATATCTTTTGACTTCCATTATAGGAAAAATTTCTTTTGCAAATGGTATTTGCAGTTACATTATTTACTGGCCAAAACATGAAAGAAAGGGGAAATAAGAGGTAATGATGAAACTCTCTGGAGTTAAATTGCTTTATGGCAAGGCAGTCAAGTGTGTGTGTATGAGTGGGTGTGGGTTATGCTCACAGGGGATAAGAAGGTATTTTGCTCTTAAACATATGTTAAATCCATTTCAGTCTCTTTTGTAGAAAGCTTTCTGAAAGGTGTTTAGTAAAAATGTTCTGAAAAAGTTGGAGACAGTTATGACCAAAAAACCCCCAAACAACCCCAACTAACATGGGTAAAAATATATACAAATTTATAGACCACCTGTTCACATAAGCTTGAAAGTGCTTGCTGTGCTGAAGCCCTCAAAATCTATTCCATAATATAAGAATTCCTGTGTGGCTGCAATGCTGCTGATCTGCAAAAGAATTCTAATCATTCTTTTCTGCATTATGGTCTTCTTTTTTCAGTGAGATTTATACAAATCTTCCTAAAGCAAATTTCTTACATTGAGTTTTTTGATACCTAAGTCCTCTTTACTTTTGAACAGTTCTTTGTCAGTATTGGAGTTATTGTCCAAAACAATAATTCCATTATGTGCCATTTTTAGGCAATTGTTGAAGACAGAGTTAGAAAGACAGCGGAGATCCCAGCGAGGTCACTCAGCACTGTTATTTTGTTTTACTGTTGTTGTGGTCTTGGAAGTGTTTATATTGCTGGTTTTCAGATATTTTAGAAGTCTACACCCTATCCTATTGTAAAAATTCTTTTTTTTACCTTAGTCACTATTAGGTAATATGCACATGACATTCTTCAATTCTTAAGAGTTTACTTACATGCCATTAATGTACACTCAGCTTAGTCAAGCCAGGGATATATTTGATCTGCACTGTCAGTCAACTGCATCTTCATGGATCAAAGTTTGACTACTAAGAGATAGAATATTAACAGCCTAAGATTTCTCTTTGTAAGAGCAGGTGGATGACCCTGGAATTGCTGTTTGTGAATTCAGGATTGTGCAGAGCTGCAGCAGAAGCATAACTTGCCAGTTCTCCAAGAAATGCGAAATCAAAGTAGTGTAACAAATCACAAAGTCCCAGCTTGACGATGGAAATGTGCTGCTTGAGTTCACCTTACTTCAGCAATTATGTTGTTTTATTTCCTTGTGAGTCAATGCAGTCATGCTGCTGGCAGTTTTTAAAGTCATCAGTAGTTCCATGTGACAGCAGTGGAAGCTTTTGGGTCTGGAAGGGTTTTCAGTGTTTGTTTTTCAGAGAGATGCCAAAGTTGAAAGCGGGGTAGTTTCTTATAGAATCTAGCCATATTGTTTTAAATGCTGAAACGTTTATTTAGTTGCATTGTGCTCCATTTCTGACTTGAATGCCTTTAAGTAAGAAATTATCTCGCTTCCTACTTTTGAATATCGATTGATTTGCAAGCCCAAAGATAAAACAAACGTGCAGTTGCATTTTATGAACTGAACCGAAATATATTGAATATGTGAATATTTTTAAAAGAGAATTCCAGATACATATTTAAAAATAACTTGGCAGTTAAGATACCAAAAAGTAATTTTCCTTTCACATGCAACTATTTTTTCATAGCAGTCTAATGGCTGCTTTCATTTTAATGTGACCGAATATATACTTCATTCTTACCACTTAAGTTGTCTTAGACTAGACTTGAATATAAACATGTTTTCAGAGATCAAGGGTACATATGCATTAACTTTCTTTGTATAGCAATGCAAACAACAGTTGAATTGTCTATGCATTTCTTGAGCATCTAAAATTTCATTGATTCAGGCTATTTCTTAAATACTTATATTTGTACTGAGTAATGCAGACTTAGTTGTAAAAGATGTAGGATGAAGCCAATCTTTCTGTGAAGAGTACAATGTTCTGCTTTTGCAGTTCGCTGCAGGTTGTTTTTAAGAATGTTAAAAACATATATGTTAAAGCATATATTATGCTTTAGCTTGGGAAAAAAGCTAGAAATAGAAATACGGAAGTTCAGTCTCAGTTTGTTTTGTATTAATGATAATAAACATCCAGAATGACAAGAACCAAAATGTAGTAGGTAGCTATCCAGACAGCTGCACTGAATTGTTTGACCGATTGACTATAAAGATGGTAAATGGTGAATAGCAAGGGGGTATACTTATTTTAAATACTACGCTGTTATCATTGGCTGGTGCAGTGGCCAAGTAAAATACTGGTCCGGTAACTCAGGTTCTGTTTCCAAAGAAATTTTCTGGACTCACATAGTGGTCTTTGTATTAGCACTTGTTCTCCTCAGAGGAAAATGTTGTGATGCTGGAACCTGATGGGGATCCATCTGTCCCAGTGTGGAAAATGTGTCTTTGGACATAAGCTGGTGGAACTGATTGAGAGGGCTTTAAACTAGAATCAGTGGCAGAAGGGGATACCTTCAGCAATCCTGTTGGTAAGCCGAAGGCTGACATGGTATTGCCTGAGGATAGCAATACTAGTGGGAACATTTACACTGCTTCTGGGAGCATGGGTGGCTCAGGAGCGCATCTTGAATACTTGTACACCACCATTTGCAGTATGAGGAATAAAACAGGATGAACTGGAAGTGTTGGTCAGCTCCCAGAGCTATGATATCACTGGTGTTAGAGGCTTGTTGAAATGAGTCCCATGCTGGGATGGAGGGCTGAAGGGCAAAGCACCGAGAGTTGTAGTGAACGTGGCTGCACCTGGCTAGTGACTGTAACCAGAGGTGTTCAATGCATTTATCAGTGCTCTGGATGCAGGAGTTGAATGCATCATTGGCTAGTCTGCTGATGACACCAAATGGAAGGTACTGTTGACTCTCTTGAGGGACAAGAGGTATTGCAGAGGGATCTAGATAGATCAGAGCATTGGGCGATGATTTATGGTGTGAAATTTAACAAGTTGA